>APFE031285900.1:0-15678 GCA_000404065.3 Pinus taeda | reverse complement strand
GTTTTCTATCAATGCTCTAAACTGCTTGAAAACTGTAAAAACATCAGACTTCCTTTTCAACATGTAGACCCACACTTTCCTAGAAAAGTCATCAATAAACGATACAAAATATGACGAACCACCATATGGGGTTGTAGGGGCTGGACCCCAAACATCTGAATGGATATAATCAAGTATGCCTTTACTAGTATGTTTGCATGTTTTAAACTTTTGTTACTTTGTTTTCCAAATAGACAATGTTTACAGAAATCTAACTTTCCAGACTTTAGATTAGGAAGTAACTTACGATCAGCCAAAAATTTTAACCCTCTTTCGCTCATATGGCCCAACCTTTGATGCCATAAACGAATAGAAATACTGTCATGTTCAGACACCGTAGACACATGATCTGACCTTGTTCTTCCTTCTAACTGAAATAGATTTCCTACCTTCTTAGCTTTCATTACTAGTAAAATACCTTTGTAAATTTTCATTACTCCACCTTGAGTTACAGTTTTATATCCATTTGTATCAAGTGCTCCTAGTGAAATTAGATTTTTCCTTAATTCTGGTACATGTCTTACATCAGTTAACATCTTAGTTGTCCCATCAAACATTTGCAGCTGTATACTCCCAATTCCCACAATATTACATGTGACATCATTACCCATGTACACGACTCCATCATTAATTGATTTATACGTCTTAAACCATTCTCTATGAATACACATGTGGTTTGATGCACCAGAATCTAACAGCCAATGTCGATCATGATTTGACAAATTAACTGATAACACTTCATCACTCATACCTGAACCAGATGCCGAACCTGTATCTGTCGTGTTTGCCTCCTTCTTCTCTGTCGAAGAATCTTCTTTAGAAGTTTGTTGTCACTTCCAACAGTCCTTCTTCAAATGCCCCGATTTGCCACAATACCAACACTTTACCTTACTCTTCTTCCCTTTCGACTTTGAACGTGAGTCGCTCTGCCTACTGAAGCGTCTTTCTTTAGAACGACCTCTGACCATCATTGCTTCTGATGTAGAGGTTTCTAAATTCGTCCTTCTCCTTGTTTCTTAAGATAATAAAGGTGCAACTACATCATCAAACTCAAGGGTTTCTGATGAACTAAGACTTATAGAAGTAACAATATGATCCCATGACTCGGGCAACGAGCACAATAAAGTAATAGCTTTATCTTCTGATGGAAATTTTACTTCTATAGTTTCTAATTGCACCAAAAGAGTATTAAAGGCATTCAAATGATCAGTAATCGATGTAGCTTCCTTCATTCGCAAACTATACAACTGTCACTTCAGGAGAATCCTATTGGTTAAGGATTTTGTCATGTACAGCTTCTCAAGCTTAGTCCACAAACCAGCAGTTGTTTTCTCCGACACGATATTAAACAAAACATCATCCGCCAAACACAGCCGAATAGCACTCTCTGCTCTTTCATCCATTTCGTCCCACTCATCATCTGTTACGTTGTAAGGCTGTTTGGTTTTGCCCATCAACGCCTTCGCCACGCCTTGTTGCACAAGCAGATCGTACATCTTCACCTTCCAGATTTCAAAGTTGTTTTTGCCATTGAACTTCTCGATCTCAAAACGAGCACTCTGAGTTTTCGACATATTGTATCAACCAAAACACAATCTCCAACTCCAACTTGTTTTTTTTTTTTTTTTTAGACAAAGTTCGATTGCTATATTATATGCTGAAAAAAAGGAGTCAGTTCTCCATACAAACAGTGCTTTCTGAGAGATTTGGATCAGAGGAATTACAAAATGGGACTCTTCCTTGATCCTAGTTCTAGTAGTTCTACTTCTGAAACTTCCTAGGCTACTGTAGATCCTAATAAACTGTAAAGACCAAAATTTACAACTGCAAAGCATATTTAATCTGTATCTATGTGACTAATCTGCCTAGCTGTGGATTCCTCTGGGTTTGGGTCTGGTTCCACCAGCTTTGCGCTAGAGGAGCTGAGAGCTTCTTTGTTCTTTTTGTCCAGCATGTACTGCAGGATTTGGATCGACTCCTCTGCGTGGCTGCATCGATTAGCTAGATTTCTGAACTGTTCAGAGAGGGATGATGCTCTGTACAGGAAGAGATTGATCTCTGTCCTGTATTTCTCATTCAGAATCTTGTATTGGTCTTCTGATCTTGTCTCCAGACTCCTGAGTTGGTCCTGCATAAGGCGATGCTGTGACCTGAGTTCATCGAAATCTGCCTGAAGGTCTCTGCAGTGGAGACAGTCTTCTGATCGCTGCATCCTTTCAAACGATTCCTTAGTCTCGTTGCTCCTCCTTTCGCTGCTCCAGACACCAGAGTGACAGCCTTGCTTATCGTGGCGGCAAGGTCTCCTTATCACAGCTCTAAGGGCGTAAATCCGAGCGCTTCGGGTGGATTTAAAGAACTCAGCTAACTCATAAGTTCTCCTCTCAGCATTCCAGGCACAGAGATACCAATTTTCGCTCAAACAATTGTGAGGAAGAAGAGTCCTGTTCTCTGTATTTATAGATTTTATTGGGTCATTTCGGGGGGTTGAACCGCTGTTGGTCACGAGGTAGTGCTTGCACCAAGGTGCCAATTGCATGCCCTGCAGGGTATGGGCGACTAATCTTCGCTTGCCTGAGATTTTTTGCTCTCGCACGCTGCGGATCCCCTGTCCGATTGCATTCCTGAGCCATATCCTTTTAGATCGTCATTCCCTGTTGTTGGCACGCTTCACCTGGTGTTTTTGCTTATTTCCAAGTGATGACTGTCTTTTATCATGAGCGGATAGTGTAGTTGTCATGGCAATGGATGTAGTGACACGCTGGAGTTACAGCGCAGCTGCCCTATAGATCGTTCACAGGCATTGTTGGCGAACTTGTTCGCCTCTTTGTTCAGGCCACGAAGGATGTGGCGATAACTGACTTCCTCCATTGCTGCGTGCAAGATTTGGTTTCTCTGAATTATTTTCTGAAGCAGTATATTTGGAGATCTTTGGTGGTATACCATAAGGCGTATGATTATGGAAGAGTCCCCAAATACATTTGCCTTCGTGATCCCAAGTTTAATTAACTGAGTGAGGCCCTGAAACAGAGCCAATCCTTCTGCTCTGTTATTAGTATTTTCTCCTAGACCCCATTCAAAGCTAAGGATGCATTCCCCGTTTGCATTGCAAATGAGGCCCCCTGCGCCCGCCATTCCCGGATTAGATTTAGCTGCACCATCAAAGAACAAGCAAAACCTGTTGCAATTGCTCAACCATTTGGCGAACTCCTCTTCCTTTATCCTCAATTTCCAACTCTTGTTTTCTTCTCCTGCCTTTTCCCTTTGTCTGTTAGTTTCTTGTGCGTTAGGTATGTTCTCCAGGGCATAGCTGAGGAAATTCCTCTCTTCTACACTATAATTTGTTGCTTTTATCCTTCCTATGGTGTTATTTGTAATAGCTTCGATCGCCAACATTTTTGCTTTGTGACAGATTCTTCTAGTGCAGTGTCCCTTATCCTGGAAAACCTTACCGTTTCTTGCAAGCCAAATACGCCAAAGGAGAGTGTATGGGATGGTGTTCCATACTCTTTGCGCCAATTGGCTTCTTTTTTCCTTCCATGGACATTTCTTCCTCCAGTGGTATATCGTTTCTCCTATGGTGCTCTGAGCTGCCCAGGTTGACTCTCCAATTGAAGCCATCCTCTTCCAGCATTCTTCTGCCACCGAGCATTCTAAAAAAAGATGTTGCATAGTTTCCTCTGATCTGCAGCAATTTGGACACTTGGATGGGCCCAGGATGCCTCTCTTTCTTAGATTCTTCACCGTCAAAGTTTTCCCTCTCAGGAGCAGCCAAATGAAAAATTTGACTTTGGGTGGTGCTTCTGCTTTCCACACTAACTTCCATTGGTTCCAGATTCCCATTTGGTAGGTGCTATCACAAATAAATTGGTGCCCAGCTTTAACTGTGTAATGGGTACCTGTTGGATCCCATCGAAACCCATCTATGCTGCCTTCTTGAACCGGGGCCTTGCTGTGGAGTAACTTTTTTAAAGTGTTGAGGCTGTCTTCTAGCATATTAGGGGGTTCCGGAAAGCGCCATCCTATCCATGCGCGTGTGTGGGCATCCCATTCTGCTATTTGTGAGAGATGGTGGAGGCCTTTGTTATTGAGCCTATTTACTATTGGGATTACCTCTGCTTTGGATCCCAAAGGTTGCTGCCCCAGAATTTTATCATTGGAAAAGTTAATGCTGCTTCCCCCTCCTGGGACTTTAGAGATGTTTTGTCGCATAAAAGGAATTGCCTTCTTGCATAATTGCCAAATTTTTGTGCATTCTCTGTTTGGTATATTAGATTCCAAGAGTTGTTGCCTTGTGCAATTTAAGTATTTTTGCTCTAGAACTTTCTTCCACCACGCTGTTGGACCTGTGATCAATCTCCATACTATTTTTGCTCCTAGAGCCAGATTAAGAAATTTTGGGGACCTGATTCCCAGGCCGCCTTTTTCTTGTGTTTGGATTATGCTCTTCCATCCCACAAGATTGAATTTATTTTTAGTTGTCTTCCCTCCTTGCCAGAGGAAGTGTCTAAGGATTCTTTCCATTTTTTGGTGGAAGATAGCAGGAGCATGATATAAGGAAAAGCGATATAAAGGAAGGGATGTGATACCTGATTTAAGAAGCACTAGCCGTCCTGCTGGGTTCAACCACATTGTGCCCCACTGCTGCACTTTCCTCTCTATTTTGTCAAGTATCTCATTCCAAGTATCAGCTTTTAGAGGTCCCAGACTAACTGGCATTCCTAAGTAGGAGAAATGGTTCCAAGTTAGCTTGCTAGGGACTCCAAAGATGCTTGCGATGCTGTGGATGATATGGTTTGCTGTGTTCCAACCATAGATGCAGCTCTTTGCCTGATTAACTTTCCCTCCTGAGTAATCCATAAATTGGTCCAAGAGCTTTTTGAATCTCCTTGCTATTGTCGCTGAGGCTCCTCCTATCAGCAGAGTGTCGTCCGCAAACTGAGTGATTGATGTTTTTTGCTCCTTGTTCAATCTTGATGCCTGTTATGAGACCTATTCTTCGGTTGTGATCCAATGCTTGACTGAATGTTTCAACCATGAGGATGAACAGATAGGGTGAGAGCGGACAGCCTTGTCTGAGGCCACGAGAAGATTGGAAGGCTGAACATGGTCTCCCATTTATCAATGGAGATATCCGAGGCCCAGTGATGCAAACAGCAATCATGCTGATGAAGGAGGGATCGAATCCCATTTTTTGAAGAACAACAAAGAGGTAGGAATGCCTTACTCTATCAAAGGCGTTTGCAAGGTCCAACTTTAGGACGAATCCTTTTTCCTTCCTAGACAAGCTTGAGTGGATGGCCTCTTGTACAAACAGGATTGAATCTGATATTTGCCTATTGGGGAGGAAACCTCCTTGGTTTTCAGAAATCATTGAGGGAAGGTGGGGTTTAAGCCGGGTGGCTAAGATTTTAGAGATGATTTTATAGGCTGAGTTACATAAAGAAATTGGTCGGAATCTTGAAAAGGAAGAGGGGCGGTTTTCCTTTGGAATCAGGGCTAGGTAAGTAGAATTAGTAAAGCCTCCCATTTTGCCTTTTTGCATTACCCACCGAATCATCTTTAGGAGGTCTTTCTTTATCATTGTCCAATATTCCTGATAAAAGCTAATAGGGAATCCATCTGGTCCTGGAGCCTTGTCCGGGTGTAAGCTCCAGATGGCTTCTCTGACTTCCTCCTCTTCTACTTCTTTCATGAGTTTGCTGTTCATCTCTTGGTTAACTCTTTTAGGCATGTGCTGGAGCATGCTTGAGTAATCCTCTGCGCCTTTGTCTTCAGTTAATAGCTTGTTGAAGTGCTTTGTGGAAGCCTCTTTTATTGATTGCTGAGTGTTGTAACTATTTCTTTCATCATCCATTATTTCACTTACTGTGTTTCTGATCTTTCTGACTGTTGCTTGTTTGTGGAAATATGCAGCGTTCTTATCTCCCTCCTGCAGCCAGAGTTGTCTCGATTTCAATCTCCATTTTGTTTCTTCCTCCCTGAGAGTCTGGCGCAGTTGGGCGTAGAGTTTGTCTTCTTGCTCCTTGTTTTGTTGGGATAGTCCCTGTGTTTCAATTCTCTGCTGCACCTCCTCCAGCTCTTGTTTGATTTTCTTTTTGTGCTCCTCAGGCTCTTGATAATTACTCTTTGCCCAGTTCTTTAAGTCTTGCCTTGCTTTTTTCAATTTTGTTTCCCAGATGTGAGTCGGGGATCCTTCCACATGTTGAGTCCAGGCCGCATACACCACTTCTCTTGCTGCTGGTAACCGATTCCAGTTTGTGCTGTATTTGAAGGGAATGGGTCTGAGAGGACAATGGAGCTGAAGGTTTAGCGTAATCGGGTAATGATCAGAAGCCGACACATTGAGGATATTTGAATATCCTGTTGAAAAGGTGGAGAGGAAGTCTATGCTGATCAGAAATCGATCTAGTCTTTCCATGATGTTGCTTGAGCCTATACGCCTGTTGCTCCAGGTGTATCTACGATTTTTGGGTCTAATGTCAACTAGATCGTGGCCCTGAATTACTGCCTCCAATCGGCTTTTGAAAGGGTCAGAGATGAAGTTGCCTCCTCTTTTTTCATTTGCGTGCAGCACCAGATTGAAGTCACCAGCTACAATAAGATCAGCGTTTCGATCCATTTCCATATTTGCTATCAAGGTGTCCCAGCAGATCTCCTTTTCTCTATACTGATTTGGTACATACACATTGTATACAATTATTGGTTGGCCCCCTGTTCTACTTTCAAGAGCAGTTCTGATCCAGCTTTGATGGTTGTTGGTAGAGCTGCATATCCATTTGTTGCTGTCCCATAAAGTTGCAATGCTGCCTGATGCTCCTCTAGCCTCGCTTATACTTCCACAAAAGCGCTTCTGCTGACTTATTACTTTGCTCATTTCCCTTTGATCTTGCTTTGTTTCCTGTAGAAGCATGATTTCAGGATTCTCACTGTTTATTAGTTCCTTAAGGGCTACTAGTTTGGAGGGGTGCCCTAATCCCCTGCTGTTCCAAGATAGCATTTTCATCATGAGTTACCTGATGTTTGGAGAGGTGCTCGCCTCTCATGTCCCTTACTGCTTTTTTCTTTTTCCTGGGGCCCGAGAATGAAGCTCTCTATTGGGGTTTGTGTGCCTAGAGCTATATCTTTTTGTGCATTTTCATCCCTTTGCTGCTTCGCTGATTTTCTTCCAGGTCCTAGTTTTTTCTGGAGATCACTTGGTGCTCCACGCTCCTTTGAAGAGTTTCTAGTGGTTCTTGAAGAGGGCGGATCAGGAGGTGGCTGCTTGGAGGGGGAAGAGGTTTGGGGGGGGGATCAGAGGACTGCAGATCCTGGCCAGACTCCATCTCAGAGAGGATCAAGAAGGGGTTGGAAGAAGGGGGAATTGGTGGATCGAGGTTCAGAGATGGGGGGGTTGAAGGTCGAGGATTAGAGGTTCCAGGAACATCAGATTCCGGAGGGGGTTTATGAGGAGCTGATGGCTTTTTCTTTTTCACAGGCTCCCAATGGCCATCTTGCTCATCATTATCAACATTAATCACTTTTGCACATTTATTTGTGAAATGTCCGTATTCGTGACATACCTTGCATTTGAAAGGTATCTGTTCGTAGTCCAGTTGCTGGATGTGGCTCCATTCATCAACTTTCAGCTTGATCGCCTCCGGAAGTCCTCGACCTAGGTCAACTTCTACACAGATCCTTGCACACGCCTGCATGTTGTCTTTTGGTTCACTGCGATCTATGTATTTTCCAACTGCGTTACCTATTGCTTTGACGGAGTCGTCCCCCCAGCAGTGAAGGGGAAGATGGGGCAATCGCACCCAAACTGGAACAACATTTGGGATGTCTAGTTTTGGATCGAAGTCCGGGGTCCATTTGTTGAGGTAGAGACCCCTGGAGTCCATAAAGTATGGTCCGTTCCTGAATATTAAATCTTTGTCTTCCTTTGTTTCGAAATGAAATGTGTAGTATCCCCTGCCACAAAATCTAATGGATATTTTTCCTTGAGTCTTGTCTGACCAATTCCTTTCAACCCACCTTTGAACTGTTTTGGGCAATGGCCAAAGTCATGTGAACTGCCCAATGAGCCCTTTCTCTACGAGGGAAAGGGCTACCATGCGAGGGATTGCAGGCGGCAGTTGCACTTCCTGTATTACATCAAGTTTTTTGACAAACTTAGTTGTTGCTGGTCGGATTCGTTGCGGAGGAAGAGATCTCACCAGATCAGAGAAGGCTCGATGCAGATCTGGACCCCCGCGGGGAGGATCCGGAGGATCCATGGTGCAGGAGCAGGTGACAGTCGCGCTCAGCTCGGCTTCCACTCAGGCGCGCGCGCAACAGTTTTTTCGAAAAATGGAGTCAATGTGGTTGAGGGTTGAAGTATATTCCTACATAATCAATATTATCCTCTCTTTCCATGGATATAAATTTCCTTCCCCCTCCAATCCACCCTCACACCTCAAACCCGTAGGCATATGTCCTAGTCAACTAATAATAAGGCCTAACCCTCTTTCTCGTGAACAACTTGCAACTCTCTTGCAAACCCAAAGAAACTTTGACCTTTCTTTGAGAACCCATAAAAAATTTAACCTTTCCTTAAGAACCCAACAAAATTTAGACCTCTTCTTGAGATACTAGAAAAATTTAAACCTTTCCATAAGAACTTAGAAATATAATCCCTTGTTCTTGAAATCCTAGAAAGATCTTAGCATTTTCTAGAAAACCCAAAAGCACCACTTTCTGACAGGTAAAACAAGGAATTTCATTTTTATTTATTTTCCTTGGATTTGTTTTATTAGCACTATTTGTCAATTTTTTCCATATATATATTGGATGAGGTGAGACGGGTCACCTCTCTCCTTCTATGATCTCATGTTTTATTGTATATTAGTGCCAAGTTTTTGTAGGTTCCAGGAAGGTCGAAGAAGATCAATATATGCATAAATGATTTTCAGAGACCAAATTCTTTTCGGAAGATCATTTCATAATGAAATCATGATGAAGTCAAGATCATTCCATGTTATATCACATCCATCATGTCATTACTATCAAAATAAGTTTCTTAGAAACCAATTATGTCATGGCATACTCATTCATTTTCCTCCCAAGCTTAACAGTCCATGTATGCTGAAGTCCAAAATTCCATCATCCTACTACTACTAAATCATGACTTCAAAACCAATTTTCCCTTTACAAGTTCCATACTTTCCTACCTCGCCATTATTCACCACTAATCCATGAATATAGTTATTCAACTCACTTAAAATATTGATTTACCTCATTTCCTCTTGCTTTTTCCAAATAACTCCACAACACAAATATGAAGGAATTCTATATGGTTTCAGTAGCTTGGAGTAATGTTCCAATAAATCAAGATTCAATGTCCAAGTCCAACAACAATAGCATTAGTTCCAACAATAAGAAGGCATAAAGTTTTTAATTCCATATTTCATCCTCTATTCATACAACCAAGAGAAAAAGACGCAGATTAGATTCTTTCACTTCACAATCCATGATCCAGAAGTAACAACCAAAATCTCCCAAATGCACAGCTTATTGGATTTTCAAGTAGGTGGAGGTATGCTGTTTTCTAATCTTTAATCGTTAATTCCTTGAATGCAAAAATACATGTATTTGAAAATTTTTCCAAGTGACATTTCTTTGCCCATTTTCAAAAGATAGAAAACACCTTCAATTGGGGGGTGGGGATATTCATTACCATTTGTTTATTGCATATGCCATAACCCCATATATTGTTGACCAAAAAATTCTCCCAACTGACTGTTGCTGATCTTTGATTTAAAGATGGAAATGTTTTGAAATGATTTAAAGCAAGGATCAATTGATATGCATATGAATGGGTCTTCATTTTAAATGAATTTTCAAGTATTTTCAGTAGCAACAAGAAGAAGAGTAGAAGGAAAGTGTTGCCCCACAAGAATCGATACTTGCAATACTTGTGGTCATCACACAAGAACCAACCAGAAGGGATCTCATTTAGGTATATTTCATAGAAATAAGACTCTCCATAATAGAAAGCTTTGGAGAAAAATAAATAATTGAAGAAGACTTTTCTATTCTTGGAGAGTATCTAAAAGTCACAAAATGACTTAATCTTTCACCCCTCAAGGCTACAAAAAAGAGAACAAAAGGCTCTAGAAAATGAGATGACTTCGTAATCAATTTAATGTTGCATGAGGACATGCAACATCCTTAGTTTGAGGGAAATGTTGGCTCTCTAAAATGCCATTTGTGTCACTCTCTTTTGTTTGACTCTCCATTTTTTTCCATATTACATAGCTCCATAACCTTACAGTAAGACTATTTTCATGATTATATATGGGCTTACACTTGTTTTCCAAAGCATTTATTTTAGTATTTTGAGTGAATTTATGGTTAAATATTTAAAAAATAACATGTTTTCACTTATATCTAAAAGTTGGATGAGTTTTATGATGTTTGACGACATCTTTGAAGATTCTAGCAAATTCGTATTTTGCCACTAAGCATAAAATTTGAATTTCCTCTTAAAAATCTTGAAGATTTGAGATAATTATTATATCACATTCAATGGAGAAGAATCATGAAGTTTTTGATAAGTATCTCCTATCAAAGCTATTAGAGATTTGTGACATGTTTCGTAGAGCTAACGATCTCCTAATTTTAGTAATTTGGTTGTACATACTTGAGAGAAAAGTGGATTTGAATTTATTTGTTGCTTATACTCTCCTCAAAGCAACTGATGTTTAGATATGAGTGCTTTCTCCATTGAGAGGGGAGGAAGGGAAAATAAATTTAGAATTTGCATTCATAATACTTGAAGATATGTCTTTGTAGCTAGACTTCAATCTTTGGAGCTTGCTCCAAGCCTATTTCACTTGATATACAATGCTATTATAATTTTAAACTTCTAGTGTGCATGTCGAGCATTGGGCCCCCCTATGCCAAGCATGTGTACTCTTTCCTTTCTTTGTTTATAGATGTAGATTTCAATCGCTTTCATACACTAGATTTATATGTATTCCTAGAATAAATTTATATGCTTTCATATAAATAGATTTAAGATGCTTTCTATATTAATTTTACAAGATCTCATATATTAAATTTACTCGCTTTTCTAAATTAAAGGTTTCCATGCTTTCATAGACTAAATTTCAAATGCTTTCATAGATTAATTTTACATGCTTTCATAGCTTATATTTGCATGCTTTTATGAAATAAAGTTCCAATGCTTTCCTAGATTAATTTTCCAATGCTTAGAATACATTTTTAGTGCTTTACTAAATGAAGATTTATATTGCTTTCCTAGATCAAATTTCCTTTCATGGCAATTTACATTTGGTAGAATTATAAATTGAATCCTTGCATATATTTTGTCACAAAATTTGTAAGTTTATGAACCTGGATTGAAAATTTAATATAACGGAATTTAAAATACAATTAAATTGACTGATAATTTTAGCGTTTTTGTCAGGGAAGTGTACATATGATTTAGCTTTTAATTTAGGTTGTATTTAAATTAAACAACTAGGTGGAGGAGAAACGATAAGACGAGAGGTAAGAACTTGCACATCAACATAACGAGGTTTCTCCAAAGCCTTGATTGTTCCTTTCTTACATGTGTGGTGTGTTTTTCAATTTTGCGATTAGTTTAAAATTCATGTTTTTAGTTGTTCCTTGCTTGCAAGTGTGGTATGTGTTTTAGTTCTACAATTAGTTTGCAATTCAAGTTTTTAATGATTCTTGGTACTAATCCATTTGTGGCTAGGAGTTCTTGACCAACAAAGAAACTAAAATGATGTTCAGACAAATGTTAGAAAGCAATGACTACATTGAAGATTAGTTCCAAGCAATGACTAGACCACAACATTCCTCCATACTTCAACAGGTCTTGGCACCAAATCCAAATTTACAATTGGTCTCTCATATCCTAGTCAACATTGAGGTATATTTTTCAAAATTGGATATGAGCACACTAAAGATCTTCATTTGTAAATGGCTTCAATGGAAATGTTCCTTCATTTGATAAAATCTTTTCTTGTTCAAAATAGAGTAGGATAGAATAAATAAATACAACCAAGCTTGGTGATGTTTTTCAAATTTTGAGTAATTGTTTCGAAGTTTGATTTCATTTATTTATTGGAAATTTTCATTTAGTGGTGCAATAAGAACCACCTCGTTCACTAACCATTGGCAGGAAGATCTCGAAGAGAAGGGATGTTTATGAAGGAGGAAAACAAGTAGAATTTCAAGAGCTAAAAATTTGAGTTATGAGAAAAATTCTTCTTACTATGTTTTTAAAATTTTAGATTTCAAATGTATAAATAATTGCCAAAATTTGTAAGTATGCTTTCTTCCTACGCCTTGTTACGACCTAGAAGATCAAAAAAGAAAACTGGATATAAGTTAGCTTTGCAATGTCTACTTTGATCCAATATTTTGCAATAAAATTTATAGATGTTTAAGATCTAAAGAAATGACTAAGAGATCTAAATTTACTATTAATTAAAAAAATGCTTAAATTTTGGTTTCCAACTTTCGATTATATCTGTCTCAAAAATTGTTAAAAATATTTTTTAGATTAAAAAAAAAAAGAAAAAGAATTTTTTGTTTCTGTCATCAAATTACTAATAAAATTTGTTTAATATATATATGTATTGAAAAAAGGACAACAAATAAAAACTATAAAAAATACAATAATAATAAAAACCAATTAGAAAAAATCAAAAACAATATATATTTAAAAAAAAATAATAAAAAACTAAAACAATAGAAAGCCAAATAAAATAATAATATAATAATAAAACTGAACAAATAAAATCCATGAATAAAACACGAAGCCAAATAGAATTCAATATTTTTTTTTACAAGAGAATAAGTTTAAATTGAAATACAAATTTGTAATGGTGTTTTTGGAACTTGACATGTTGCTACAATGGTTGGATTGTTTGGATTTTAAGGTGAAGATTTCAGGATCTATCTTGGGTGGGATTGTTTGGATTTTAAGGTGAAGATTTCAGGATCTATACTGGTTATCACTTTATTTAAAAGCTTATTCCTGACTTATTAAAATTTAAAAAGGGTATTTTCCATTTCATAACACAAGTCCATTCTTTGGTGTAATGGTAATATGTTCTATTGGGTGAGATGAGGTCATGAGTTCAATCCTTGTGCCTATCCATTGTCTTATGGCTAAGCTATTTCAACAAAAATGGGGCTACCAGATGGCAACGTCATTTCCTAGTCAATCACTAGGTCATTCCACAATCAACATTGTATAGTCCATATGCCACTCTTTAGTGTTGCCACATGGTCACACACATGGCACTCTTTCGTGTTGCCGCGTGGCCACGAGGCTTAACCCAATGAACCTATGACATATCACGTGTGTTCATGGCACACTAAACAATACCCTTAATTTGACTACATATTGGAAAATACCTTTAAAAATCACATTATTTAACCCTCTACCAATACAAACCTAATACACGTCCCCAATTTAAAAAAAACCCTATTTTCACTAGATATTGTAGGTATCATTTTTTCATTAATTTTTTTATACCACTTTATGTTTTTCCATTAACTTTTAGCTCCATCTTTTATACCTACCAATATAAAAACCATTTACACCCTATATATCCCCCAATATATTATGTTATTTTTAGCTCAATATATATCTCTTAATATGAATGCACGTGGTATGGTATTGCTCCCGCAGTGAATCCCCCGTGCGCATGGCACCACTGCATAACATTTTCACTATGTTCCAAAAACTTTGACTAGCATAACTTTATCATATAATACCCATTTGAGGTGATTCAAGCATATTTGGAAAATGTCTCAACAAGCTCTAGATCATGAGATCATTTTTATCATCATGTTTTACTATAAAAAAATGGTCCTTCTTTTTGTAGCAATTAAATGTCGAAAATCATCAATCCATTAAATATATTTGTAATGTGACTTTGCTTTATTTTGATTTCTAAATCACTCAAATTAAACATCAAACAAATAAGTTATCAACAAAACACTGACAGGTAGCCTAAGGCGCACCACTTCCCAACAGGTAAAAGGTGCATTTCATTTTTATTTATTTCCATGGATTTGTTTTATTAGCACTATTTGTTAAATTTTTGTGTATATATCGGATGAAGAGAGACTAATCACCTCTCTCCTTCAATGATCTTACATTTTTTTGTAGATTAGTGTTGAGTTTTTGCAGGTTCCAGGATGATCAAAGAATACTAATCTATGCACAAGTGATTTTTGAAGACCAAATTATTTTTACAAGAGAATTTCACAATGAAATCATGCAGAAGTCAAGTTGATTCCATGTTAGATCACATCGATCATGACATTGCTATCAAATGAAATCCCTCATAAGCCAATTATGCCATGGAATACTTGATCACTTTCCTCCCTCTAAACTTAACAATCCATCCATGTTGAAGTCCAAATTTCCATCATCCTACTACTACTAGATCATGACTTCAAAATCTATTTTCCTTTTACAAGTTGCATACTTTCCTACCTCACTATTATTCACCCTTAACCCATGAATAAATTCATTCAAATCACTTACAATGTTGAGTAACCTCATATTCCTCGTCCTTTTGCCAAATAAATACTGCTTTGAAGTACAAATATTTCATCTATTGTTCTCTACATCATTACTTTATGCTCGCGTTAGATGATGAAGGGATTCATTAAGGCCTCACTTCTAACAAGTCTTGACCTGTCAAACTCAACACGTTATTTGGGTTTTAGGTAAGAGATTCTTTTAGTACCTTGAGGCTTGCATGCCTCAATGGAAAATTCTCTTGCCAATAAATAGTGGGAATACATTAGTGCCCCCTGTTTGTGAGATCTTCTAGGTAATGGCTACAACTCATTTATTTGTGTTGAGAGAACAAGTACTAGATAGTTTAATGCTTGATTCCTCTTTCTTGATAATTACTTTTGAATTTTAGCTGTCTTCTTATTAATTTTATGTTCTCTTCATTTAGCAACTATACAAAATTTCAAAGCATCAAGATCACAAAGAGACAAAGAACACCCGAAATTAAGATCCAAGCCAAGGAAAAACCCCACAAGGGGGAAAACCAAACAATCCTTCTATTATAGAATTAGATCAAAATGAGATATCCAAGACCCAAAAGCAAGACCAAAACCAAGACTGCCACACAAATCCCAATTCAACCCTCCTCCAAGTCTGCTTTAATCAAGTCAAAGGAAGTCAATG
The DNA here is from genome assembly GCA_000404065.3 of Pinus taeda. NCBI lineage: Eukaryota > Viridiplantae > Streptophyta > Pinopsida > Pinales > Pinaceae > Pinus > Pinus taeda. The sequence continues at coordinate 422 of APFE031285900.1, read as the reverse complement.
TTAGTAAAACTCTTTTGAAATCTGGTCAAATCACGAAAAATTTTGGTTTTGCAATAGAGGTTGAATTATGGCCATGTAATAGCCTCATAAAACCATATAAAACTTCACACGTGTGAGTAGAACTAGGGTAGGAAATTATTCTTCTCTCTCCCCTTCGAGTTCCTTCTCTGTCTTTGACTTCTATTGTCTTATCTTCTTGTTTTACAAAAAAATCGATGTATGTGATGAGTGAAAGATTGATATTCTAAGAGGTTGAGTTGACTTGTATATATATCTATCTAGGAGGGTCAAATAGTTGCCACACAAAATGACTGGGTCTTGTGTTGACTCTTTGACTTAAAAATAAAATATAATTCCCTTTTCTTACAAGAGTCCAAATGGGACTTGTCTCAAATACATTTCTTTTTGACTCATAATAAAAT
>APFE031285899.1:0-17408 GCA_000404065.3 Pinus taeda | reverse complement strand
CCCATATTGTTATTTCTGTGCCCCATAGAATCCCTCCTATTGGGTTATTTTTGTGGCTTTATATTATTATTGTTGGTCGGCTGGGTTTATATTGTGACTCCTTGACTCCTATATATAGAAAGGAGGTTTTGTCATTTGTATCATCCAAGAATTGTCCATTTATGTAATGTAAAGGAGGTTTCCCCCTCAAAGAGGCTGAATTCTAAGGCGTTGATCTATCTTTTCTATCTTTTCTTGAGCTGGTTACATAACATCAGCTGATCATAAACTATCGGCGACAACCACGACTTGCAGTTGATGGCCATGTGGATATTCATCTCCATCAAGATCCAAAATACCTTGCTATCCTTGACCCTTTGGGGGTCCTTCATAGCCCAAAGTGAAGCGAACTTCGTTGCTTCCAGTAGGTCCTCTAACTATCCTCTGGTAACTCCCATGCAACCAACACTATGGACAACAACAGCCATGCATAGTGAAACACTTTTCTTTGATCCTGCGCATCTCTACAGTTCGTGAGGAACTTGCTACAGAGGTAGCATGCCCATTTGAACTGTACGCCCTCCATGCACTGGGCCGCTAATGACACTACTGGTGTCAGCACTTCATCTGTGTGACACTTCCTCATAATCTTTCCTTCCAGGATCTAAGCGACTACTTTGACCATGGGGTTGGTTATGCTAGTGATGGAGTAGCCACGTGGCTTCTTAGCAAGATTAAATTTATCCTTCATTGCTTCGGCGAGGTCGCACTCACCTGTCTTTCCGCCAAATACCATGGCTGAATTTTCTCCTACGTGTGGCAGCCAAGTGATCCTATGGATCATCATGTCAATGATTGGTATTGGCTCCTCTAGCCACAAGCACCCATCGTGCACCAAGAACAACAGCTGCATGATCACTATCATGGTTATGGGTTTGTAGTTGTAATGCGGTACCCACAACATGTTTCACAACCCAGCCTTATCCATCCCTTTTACCCACTTTCTTGGCTCCAGCGTGGTCACACCAGAGTCTTTATAGAAGACGTGGTGCATGATTTGATTTATCGCTAAGTGGGGAAAGCACTCTGTATCAACCAAATCCCAATCCTCCAATTTTAAATTGGAGACGTGCCCCAGGCACTGTCCCTCAAAGACAATTTTGTCTGGAAGCAAGGGTGTATGCAGCATGATCTTGCTTTCATGAATGTCCTTCGGAACCTTTGTCTTGCCTCTGTGCGGAGGAATGTACTCGGATAGTTTAGAGATAGGGTCAGACCCCTGGTCTTCAATGTCCTCTGCCTCCATGTCAATGTCTTCCTCATCCATATGGATTTCTTCAACATCCTCTTCAAGCTCCAGGTCAATTAGCTTTCCCTTCTCCTGCACGGTGGGCTTTTCCCTTTGTGGGTGCTTTCTGGGTGATGCGCGCACCAGTTGTAGCACTTTCTGCTTATCTTTCTTTGTTTTTGGACCCTCTTTGGTCAGCGTAGGCCTTGAACTGGGTGACCTTGGTGATTTAGGCACTTATTCCAGTAATTTGACGTTTGAAATCTCTGGAGAATCTCCTGTAGCTGCCATTGCTACTTCTGGGGCAATTCCCTCAGTTGCTATTCCTTATCCAGTGATCACGGTTTCTGCGGACACCAACATGATACTATACAACAACTCCTGCATTTCTTTTGGCAACCTTTCAAATGCAAAACTCGCTATCAAAGCTTCAAAATACTCACGGTTCATACGCACCTGAGAGATCAACACCTTAATTCTCAAAATTCTAAGTGTTTTTCGCTAGGTAGCCACCTATAATTTATAAGCATTTTCGAATTCAAATCCGACTGTTCCCCCCAAAATTTGTTCATAAATGCTGGATTGGTGGTAGATTTTCACAAATATTTCCTTTAAATTCTAACTTAAATTCCCCCCCGCTCCATTTAGTCGTTTTCCCACTTTCAAGTCATGAGTAGTGACCATAACGGTCACTTTCTGGCTACCCTACGCGGTCCCTTCTTGGATAGTGCATCTCCTCGCGCATTTATGTTGACACTGTGACATTCCTTCATTCCGCACAATTCCCCAATCGCACAGCTCCCCAACCCGGGCAGTGTAGCTTATAGTCCCACACCTTCTTTCAGTCACCTGAAGCACTAAGACTGTGCTTCCACCATGTAGTCATCTAGTCAGATTGTTGTGTATGGATTCATTCGGCTAGCATTCACTCGCCTAGAAATCGTTCTCCATTCAACTTTACCAACTAAATTTCTCCTCCATCATTAATCTCCTTGATGACATATGGTCCTAGCCAATGCATCTGAAATTATCCTGGAAATTTATTAAACTTGTTGTTATATAATAGAACTAAATCATTACCTTGAAGGTGCGCAGTTTGATGTGCCAATCATGCCATGCCTTTTCGCGCTCCTTTTGAACTTGTTGATGAAATCTAGCTAGAAATCTATCTTTTTCAAGCTCTGTTAGCTGTGCGAGCCTCTCCTCCAGGGATCCTCCATTCCTGTGAATATCGCTATGCATAGACTAGGTACGATGTATTCCATCGACATCACAGATTCCATGCCATAAACAAGTATGAACGGCGTTTGTCCAATCAACTTCTTGCAAGTTATTTTATAAGTCCATAGCACCACGGGCATGCGAACATCCCAGACATTTCTTTGAGAATTGCAAACCTTTGTGAGTGTGCTCTCCAATATTTTATTAAACACTTTCACCATCCCATTAGCCTACGGATGATATGGAATGCTCTTTTGATGGTAAACTTGAAATTCCTCAGTCATCGCACTAATCATCTCATTAAGATAATGTGTACCGCAATCGCTCATTAAATTCTTTTGACAACCAAACCTTGTTAGTACGTACTCAAAGATACATTTTGTTGTTGTCACACTTGTACAGTCCTTCACAGGCTATGCCTCTACCCATCTATTTAAGTACTCAGTCATGGTGATGATGTACCACGCACCCGTCTTCTTCCCTAGAGGCTGAATTGGTCCTACAAAGTCAATCACCCACTTCTCAAAGGGTTGTAAAGATATCTGTGGATTCAATGGAAACTCATCCCTGTGCGAGGGTCTACTAGTGCTTTGGCATGCACGCATGCCCTACAATACACTTTTGAATCCTTATGCAATGTCGGCCACCACAACCCAGTGCGTAGAATCTTCTCTGTTGTTTCTTTTCCTGCATAATGACCTCCTACGACTCTGCCATGAGCCTCAGCAAGGATGCTATTTCGTTCAAACTCTGGCATGCAACATCACAATATTTCACCTAATCCCACTTTATACAAGTGCCCTGCAAATGATAGAAAAGTCAACCACGTGCACCACCAGTTCCTTCTTCTATTGGCTTGTATATCCTTCCGAAGTTGTACCTATCATTAGGAAGTGTATAATATCTTCAAATTGGTTCTCCGTGACACGCACTGCAAAGAGATGCGTGTCAAGTAATCCGTCCTCCAAATTAGTAGGCTCTTCGCTAGTTTCAATGTGCACACCTGATCAGGTCCTGCATTCAATCGTCCTGGTTTCAGAATAACTTCAAAATCATACTCCTAGAACAACAACAACCACCTGCATATCTTCCCCCCCAACATAGGCTTGTTGACTAGGTATTTCAATGTAAAATGGTCTGTATACATCTTAAAATGTCTTCCCAACAAATAATGCCTAAACTTCTGGAGCGTGTACACCATAGCTAGTCCTCCGCACTCTGTCGTGGAATATTTTTTCTTAGATTTGGCCAGCTTCCTACTTGCGAATGATATAGGGTGATCCAAGTCCCCTTCACTGGTCTGTGTTAGTACTTCTCCCAACACAATACATGACGCGTCCACATGCACATGAAATTCCTTCTTCCAATCTGGGAAGACTAGGATCAGTGCGGTGACCATTTTCTCCTTTAGCACATCCAACCTCTTCTGGCATTCTTCATTCCAACAGAATGTCCCCATCTTTCTTTAGTAGTTTTTCCATCGATGCGCTGATCTAAGCATAGCTCTTGATGAATTTCCTTTAGTATCCTATATGCCCAACATTGCATGCAACTGTTTCACACTCCTTGGTGTCTCCAAATTGATTATGACTGCGATCTTCGCTAGGTTTACCATCAAGCCCTATGTGGATACCACATGGCCCAGCAAGATCACAAAAAGGCCACAAAACAAACATTTCTTCAGATTGAGTGCGATTTGGTACCTCCGGCATGTATCTAGCATCAAGCGCAAACTTGCCACATGGTGTTTTACCAGTCCAAACACTGTCCAATCGTCAAAGTATACTTCCATAAATTTATGAATGAAATATTTGAATGTCATGATGACTACGCGCAAAAATATCACCGACGTGTTCTTCATCCCAAAATGCATCACCATATACTGGAAGCATGCCCATTTATCCATGAAGGTCATCTTACTTCTATCCTCCAGCACCATCTTGATCTGATGGTACCCATAGAATCAATTAGTGAATGAATATGCTTCATGGCCGCCAACATTATCCATGACCTCATCGGTGAACGAAGTTGGGAAGGAATCATGCACACAGGCATCATTTAATTTCCTAAGATCTATGCATATCCTTATTTCTTCCTTCTGCTTCTTTTCCTAAACCACTATTGGGCTCACCCAATCAGATCCACCGATTCAATGATACCTTCTGCGAGAATCTTGTCTAACTCCAAGCGGACTCTTTCTTTCTATTTCAGATTGAGGTGGTAAGGTCTTTTCTTCACAGGTTTCACATCTGGATTGAGGGTGAACTTCATGACACCCAGGTCACCTGTTATCCCTTTCATATCTAAAAACCTCGTGGGAAACAGATTCGCGGAGTAGTTCGACGACCTTATATACTATCGCGTCGTTCGAGTAGTCCCCAATCTTTGCAAACTTCGACTCTCCCTCCGTGCTAATTTTCACCTGTCTAATTTTGAGCGGCTCGGTTATGTCTGGGTTCTCTAGTTGCGGTCCTTCAACTTCACGGTGTCCTTTAGTCTCTGGAATATTAATCTTCCTCAGGTATTCGTCTTCTTCTTCCACTGTTACATTGTAGCACTCCAGTGCGTGGCTTAGCTGGGTAGTCCAATCAGGTTGAATCAAATCTAGAGGATCTTGTTGTATCCTAAAAATTGTTGTCTTAACCTCGTACAATGCTTCATCAATAGATTCAAATCCATCCTCAAAATTGAATGTCATAAAAAATCCTTGGTGCAAAATATCCCATTCTTCGGTGCCATGGCAGAGTTCCATCTCCAAGTACCAATTCATTGGTATAACATCCAAGGTATGAAAAAATAGATGGACCCACTCCAGTTGAGGTTTCGCTCTGTACACTTCAGTCCATTTGGAAAAATGGTCACATGGATAATTTATTCCATCATATTTTTCTGTTAATCACACCCTTGGATGACCAAAGCAGACCCTCATCATCCTCCTATATTCGCGCCAATCATCAAAACTATGTTTGTGCATACCCCCCAACCTTGCGAGCATAGCACGCATCCCCCACTCCAATGCCTGGAAGTGATGCTTCTCTGGCACTTCCCTTTCAAATGCATCCAAAAAGTGATCAACATCAGTTAACCCATCATAGTAAGGAAGATTTCTTACCTCTAATGATACACAATGCAACAACTTGGTCATCATATTACGGTGCAGCATAGATACTTCATGCAGTCGATTCTACCACTGTTCTAGTTCTTCATTTGAATCTGATGTGCAGGAGCTCTTACGGTCCCACACAGTATGTCTGTCTGCTATCAGATTCACCCAATCCTGATCCCGCGCCGTTATTTTGTAAATCTGTTCCAAATCATCATCACTTTCATAATCGTGGACTGGTTTAGTATAGCCCAGTCCTTCTACAAGGTCTAGTGGCACCACTATGCAGAGCGATTTCTTCTCAAATATCATCTTTCACTTCTTTGTATTGATTACCCATTCATGTCAGTGGCCCAATCAATCCCAAGGAGCACGGGGTAAGGATTGTTTCCATCCACAATCTCTATCACTTCAAAATCAATGAGTGTGCTCGTGCCTTCGATATCAACTGTTACCCCCTGCAACCTCCCCATTGGGATGATTTTTTGTTGATTCACCATCCTTAACTGAATCGGAGATCACTGTAGCATTGGTCTCCCCATTCACTCCCACGTCTATTTAGGCAAAACCTTCGTGTCGGACCCTAGGTCCAAGATAACTTGGTCCATTTCATATTCTCCTATCTGCGTGGTGAGTCTCATCTCACGTCCAGTCCTTGGCTTATGCTTACCAATCTTTCTAACTACACACGGTCCATCAGTAGCATTTTCCTTGCCAATGCACCTATTGATCAGCTCTTACAGTCCCTTCAAAACCTTGCTATCGTGGAGTAGTTTCATGCAGGTCTCCAAGAATGTGGTAATCATGGACGGGTCCATTTCTTCAGCCGACTTCTCTTGACTCCCTAAGGTAGAGGCTTCAATGAAACTTTTCTTTGCTTTCATAAATGTTTCTTTTGCACATTCTAGATCAAACTCGATCTCCTTTTCTGGTGCTTTGCAAACCCAGTGACCTTCTTTAGGTTGCTTCCCCTTATCCTCACCAGTCATCACTCCACTTCGCAGCACAATATTTACCTTAAGCTCTTCCTCGCAAGGATTAGCCCTCATCATTTGCAGGTTCTGAGTCGGATGCTGAGGTTTCACCCCCTTCTTGTGTATCTTAGCTAACAATATAGGGAAATCCTCCGTCGCATGGTCAAATTGAGTACAATAGCAGCATGACAACTACGTCGGATTCAAGCAATCTCGAGCGTAGTGTCCTCATTGCCCATAATTGTAACAAATAACATGCCCTCAACCTCTACCCAGTCCTCCTCCACCTCAGCCTTGGCCGCACCCCTGATACTCGCCTCACGCTCCCCCAACGCCTTGGTCCGAACGTTGCGTTTCTGCCTGCACCCTGTATGCAGGTGTCATGTCCATCATTAATTTGTAACTTTAGAAATTATGCTCATCATGACCCACAGATTGACAAAAATTGCATAAGAGTTGTTGCAATGTCTGTACGAATTCCTACAACAAATTGCAATTGTCTGTTGCATGTTTCCCAGCTACCTGATAGATAGTACACAATAGCGTAGGCCCTGTACTTGGCCCTGCTACAATTTCCAGCCTCAGAGGAATTGGTCCACCTGATGCAACATAATTTGCAAAAGTAGGATAGTGATCTTTGTCATGCCATTGGCTTTTTCACTTTAGGCACCACACTTATTTGTGCGCCTCTGGCCGAGCTATTTTTTCTTTCTTCATACTTTTCATTTTGAGGCAAAGGTTCTACAAGTGTGCAGGAATTTGCTAAACCCCCATATTAGCATCCTGCATTAATCTCTCGTGCAATCTCATCGCGATTTCCAGAGCTTCCGCCTGGGTCCCGATCTTCTGTTGTGATAGCGCAACCCTTAGATGAGGCAGGAGCGAGGCCACAAACCATTAACGGTGTTTCCCATTAGTCATATTCATGTTGGCTTCACAGATCATACACTTCAATCTTTGATCCAGATCCTAGGGCATTTGTGTAGGCTTTATCATGATCTCCTTGAATCCCATAATTGATTGCACCTTAGATTAGGTCTACTAAATTCCTTGTTTAGCGCAGTCTGCATATCTTCTGATGCGAATGTCAAATTATCAGTGCAATACTTAATGTACCAAGTTAGCGCATGGTCTTGCAAAGCACTACTCAACTTTGCTTTCTTCATTTGATCATCCGTGATACCCTGAGCTTCCCATATAGCCTTAACGACGAACCAAAACTAGTCTGGATCTTCATTTCCTACACCCTTGAACATAGGTAGCTTTACGGAGTTTGCCATGTTGAATGGTGGTGGAGGTGGCGGCGGTGTGGGTGAGGGGGTAAGCATTAGAGGTGAGGATGGAGGTGGTGTGGGTGGATAAGGTGAGGATGGAGGTAGTGTAGGTATTCATGGGAATCCCTGTCTTATCAACTGAATAGCGCTCAGTGGAGAAGCCTGTGTTGCTCCTTCATCGTCACTCAAAGGAGGGTCAATCAATGGGCTATATTCAGGGCCTTTTCTTCCTCCATCCCTGAAAGTCCTTCCACTTCACGTAGCCCCACACATCAAGGTAACTGTATAACCCGCATTTCACACAACAACATCTTAATCCAAGTATTTAATGATTTCAAATACTTACCTCACGGTCCTTTCAATAAGCAGTGCTCTGCTTCATTGTAATAGACCAAAACGTTGACCACAAACTCTATCACAAACCCTCCTATGATATGGTTGAGCCAATGATCGACAACGCACGTGATCTTATCTTCAAAGGCTTCCAATTTTTGCACTAACTCGGGGGTCCAAACAATTGGACGTCAAGCCTCCACCTCCCTTGGTCGTCTACCAACTTCACGATCCAATCATATAATTCAACTGGGAAGGAATAGAAGAAGATTTTGTGTATCTTTGTGTATAGATATCTATCCAATCATTGTTCTTTAGTCAATCGTGGATTCCTATTTTCTTGCACCGCAAATTCATGGATATTTCTATCTAACTGGTCTTCAATCTCCTTAGTTGGATTCCAATGATGCGACATCACACATCTCCTTATGCAGATCCTAGTCTCGACAACGGAACCATTTGTTGGCTTAATGGCCCCTGACCCAGGTTCAATGTTAAGCAGCCAAGAAAATCCCTACACTACTGGCCCTTTCGGTATCAATCCTCTGAGCATCGGCTGAAGTCTCACCCGAAGCAGTATGGGGGGATGCAAGAACCAAGTTTTTGCACCTTAAAATGGTTGTGATGTCAGTTATATGCCCTAAACTTTCTTCGTGCAGACCTATTAGCCTTTCAGGGCTTATCAAAGTACGTCTCTTATTCATCCTTGAAGCCTCCACGAAAGTCTCCAATCGTCCTTCACGGACCGTAGATAAATAGATCGGGCACTTACGTGCCTCTGTAATTATTCTTACTTCCATATTTACTCAGATTCACTTAAGTATTTGTTAACATTAACATGCATTATGGTCATCTCTACATAAATAGATATTCTTACTTGCATTCATATGAAAAAGTAAAATACATAGATTCATGTATCTGTATAGCATTAAAACATAAACCCTGTGTTCAACATAACATAATCGCATGCAATTAAAAGAAGTAAAATACACAGGTGATGTAGGAGCATCCTGCTCAGAAAAAACCATTTTATTTTAGTAAGCATAGTATCTTGTGTTTCGAGGGACTTGATTCCCTAAAGAGTGATTAATTATTTATTTTCTTATGTTTTTATAAGGGTTGTATAATAGTGAGGATATTGTAATGAAATATTCTTGTTAAAGAGAAATTTGAAGAGTAGTGTGTGAGTTAGAGGAACTAGGAGTTAGTTCATGATTTTGTGGATTAGATAGGATCCTTAGAGATAAGGAAGAGATTTTAGGATTTTGTTGAGAAGCTTATGGATCTAAACTAGGAATTGGTTATAGAATCCTTTTGTATAAATGTAAGACAAAAAGGAAGAAAAAGATTTAGTCAAGTCAAGTTGGTATAGAGGTGTGAGTTAAAGGTTTGATTGTAAGCCTGCGAGCATGTAGGAAAATGGAGGCCACTGATTAGAATATCATGCCATAGAGAGAGAGAGAGAGAGAGAGAGAGAGAGAGAGAGAGAGAGAGAGAGACTCTTATGTAAATACCTATTTATTAATACAAACAGCTCGATTTTGAGCTCATGTGTGTATATTGAGTAATTGAGATATAGATTGTGTGTGATCATGAGTTATTTTGTGTAGCATAGGTTGCAGGTGCAGAATCAGAGGTGTTATACAGAGAAGAGTAACAAAGAGAAGTCTTACAGGATTTATACACACAAACAGTACAAGAGGAAGCATTTAATACTATAGTGAAGGTGAAGGAAACATAAAGGCACAAGTAGGAGTTGAGATCAATGAGAACACAGTTTGGAGAACTCCTAAACGACATAAGGATAGAGCGAAGTCAAATACACAGGCAGGAAACTAAAGACGAGAACACTGGAAGAAACCCGAAACCATAGAGAACCTTGAGAAACCATGTAAAAATGAAGTAAAGAGGAGAAACAAAAGAGAGTGTAGTGATGCATAGGAGCCATTGGGTCTTGGAGATCAACAGATGAGATTGAAGGAGATAAGCGGGCAAGATTAAGTCATGTAGAATGGAGTAAAGAAATGAACGGAGGAGATCAATTTAAGTGTTAGTGGAAGAGGAATCTAGAGAAGCCATCGCAGTCATTGATGGTAAAATATCTATGGTCATTGGGTGTTAAATAGCTTGGGAATTAATCTAAAGGAGAAAGGAGGTTTAGAAGTGAAAGCAGGTTATCGGATGGAGAATAAGCGGTAAGTGGTAATAAGGGGGAGTCACCCGATTCCACTTAGCAACTGACATGTAGCAGGTCGGAGGAGAGAGGAAACCACTTTATCGGGTGGGTAATCCTCATGTAAGTTGTCTGGTTGATATCATTGTGGACCGTCATACCAAATGGGATTTTGATCTACGACACAGGATCAGCCATTAGTTTCATTGATCGGGTGTAACTTCAACCGTCGAATCACATGGAAGATCTACAGTGGAGAAAGAAGCCGATAAGGCTTGGGGAAAGAGTGGAACCGAAAGGTTTATGGATGCAGATTAATTGTATTTGAGTTTTGGAGAATGGATGGAGATCACGTGATAGCCGTTGATCTGAGGGAGTGAAATCAACGATGGGGGATTGATCTGATAAAGGTAAACATTGGTAAATGTGCAAAGGTTGAGGATTGGTGAAAAGGTAAGTTTACGTGTGTTTGTGGTGTATTTCTATTATATAGGAATTATAATAGAAATAAAGCGGATAAAGGTATTTTGGGTTTAAGTTGGGTTTTAACCAAAGTTGGAGACCATGGTATGGGTTTGGTTATCATGTGCGGGATTAATGTATTAAGAAGTTTAAAGAGTGGGGTATAGATTAATCCAAGTTTAATGAAGGTGGAGTTATAAAGTCCCGATGGAAAGGTAATGAAGGTTTAGAATTTGGGTTAGTCAATTAAAATGTTTCCACATGAGATTAAGTGAAGGGGCCTTAAACCTTAATAAGTGAAGGTTTGACTAAGTAGGGTAGTTGAAATTCCTGGGGAAAATGAGGTTATGCATTTTATATGCATACTGTGGGTAAAGTCAGCTTAGGTTGGCATCATTTGGTATCAGAGTAGAATTGTGTTTGAAACAATTGATATCAAAACAAAATAAGGAAATTTTGTGTTATGTTTTAAGATGTGTATGCAGGCAAGAGGAAATCAGATTCTAATCTGACAAATAGATAGGCACACAAAGATAATGTTCAGCAGAACTTCCAGATGCAAGGAAACAGAGGACAATCCATTCAAATTGCAGGTGAATGGTGGAACAAGATCATGTAGAGGTCTTGAAGGTGAGATGATATGATTTTATTATAATTTGATTTGAAGATTCAAGAGTGTGTGGTTTTTATATTGATGCACATGTAGCAGCATAAGGAGGTGATAAGGTTGCAACAATCTAGAGCAAGGAGTGTTCAATTGGTTCCAGAGGAAAGAACTAGATAAATGCTAACAGACTAAGCTCAAAGGAGAGAAGCTTAATGAGGCATATGTAGCAAGAAGGAGACTGTTACTGTAGGGGTTTTGTTGCAGCTCACAAAGGAAATTCCACAGAGGATGTGGGTAGAACTGCTAAGTAATGAAGGAAGCTGGTAAGAGTTTCTAAGTAAAATAAGAGGTGGTCAGAACCTAGTATATCATTAGTGATTGAAATAAAAGAGGAAAATTATGTTCTTAGAAGATGAAGATGAGTTGAAGCCTAGAAGGAGCAGAGAGAAGTGATCAAAAGAGGTTCCAGAGATAGAGAACTAAGTGCTTTCCAAAATACCAAGTACAAAGGAAAGTTTGGTGAGGTAAGTGGTAGCAGGGAGGACTTGCTGTTGTAGAGGCTTTAATGTAACTCATAGCGAAGTGAGTAAGGAGCTCATGAGGATAGAGATGGAGGAGGAAATGAATAGTGATAGTCATAGCAGAGGTTCTGAAAGAGACCATAGCAGAGGACAAAAGAAGAAAAATGCCAAGGCAAATGGCATGAGAATGAGTGATGAAGAATATGATAAAGAAATGGTTGAGATAATAGTTCAACTTGAAGTATTAATGGATATGTTGCAGAGAAATGAGAAGGACCTAAAATATGGTTATGTCATGAGAAAGAAAGTGAAGTGGTAGAGGCTACAAGAGAAGATGAATCAACAAGAGAATATGCAGTTAATAAAGGAGTTGAGGGAGCTTGAACAGATTATAGATGTCAAATTGAGAATATAGAAGCTCAAAGGAGTTGAGTTACAGCAAAAGGAAAATGTTGGAGAAGGTGTTGAAGTTTTGGTATGTGAACTAGAACATGGACCATTACTTTTTGAAAGTAATGAATAGACAGCGGAGTTGAACCATATGAATGATTTAGAGCAGCCAGAAAACCTGATGGCTGAAGCATCAAATGAGACCATAAGGTCTTGTGTTTTTAAAACTGATAATTTGTGTATGGTTTTAGGTCTGGAAGAAGATAGGCAGTCTTTTAAAGCTGTCAAAAACTTGAAAGAATACCTTCCAAAAAATGAAAGTTTCGAAGCAGAGAATGACAATGAGACTGGAGAAGAAACAATTCACTACAGTGAACAAGTGCAAAGAGGCATCATTAAAACAAATGGTGTGGAAAAGAGACTTGTTGATAGTCTCAATAATTCTTTGAGTTTGATTCAGCATACTAATGTGCTGACAGAGCAGTTAAAGGAAAGATCATAGCAACATACTGAAAGGTTTCTAGAGGAAGAAGAGGCACAAAGTCCTTATATTTTTTATTTTGATAATTGTCTTATGATTGCAAATTTTGTTGTAGAAACTGGAACATATTTAGCACATGTGGACAACCAAATGAAAGAAGAAGAGGAAGAACATCTAGTGAAAGATGTTAAGGAAGATTTAGCAGAGGAAGAAGGACCATCTGATGATTGGTCAATAGAAAATGAAGAAATGGGAGATTCTGTAAAATTTCCAAATTATACTCCAAGTAAAATCAGTGAGTTATATAGAGAGTTAGACCTTCAAAGGAGAAAGTTAGAAAAGCAAAGGATAAACATTTAGGATAAATTGTTGAAGAAGGAAGACAAAGAAATTGTCATAAATGATAGTCAAGAAGAAGTTGACAGGTATAGTAAATAGAAGCAGAAAGTTGTCTTGAAAGATAATATGGTAGCAATTGAAAAGGTGCAAGGAAATAGTGAACGAGAGGATAAGGATGTAAGGGTCACAGTAAAAATGAAAATTCAGAAATTAAGAGTTGAAGGAAATTAGCAGACAGAGGATATACTGGACATAGAGATTGAACTGATAAGAAGGATAATGATGAAAGTGTCTCAGAAGAAGACAACAACAGGAAAGCAAAGAAGTGGTAGTAAGAGGAAGACAACAAAATAATGTGAGAGCATGGAAAGTGGAGCATTGAAGCATAAGGTATGGAGACCTGGAGAACAACAACAAACAACAACGGCAATAGAAAAACTGACAAGAAAAGACAAATTACAAAATAAAGTCTAGGGTGCAGGAGGAATCAATTATCTAGACTTATGACCAAGAGGTCATAAATTTTCTTACCGAGGGAGTCTGATGAAGGAGCATGCTGCTCAGAAAAAATCATTTTATTTTAGTAAGCATAGGGTCTTGTGTTTCAAGGGACCTAATTCCCTAAAGAGTGATTAATTATTTATTTTCCTATGTTTTTATGAGGATTGTATAATAGTGAGGATATTGTAATGAAATCTTCTCGTTAAAGAGAAATTTCAAGAGTAATGTGTTATTTAGAGGAGCTAGGAGTTAGTTCATGATTTTGTGGATTAGAGAGGATCCTTAGAGATAAGGAAGAGATTTTAGGATTTTGTTGAGAAGCTTATGGGTCTAAACCAGGAATTGGTTATAGAATCCTTTTGTATAAATGTAAGCCAAAAAGGCAGAAAAAGAGTTAGTCAAGTCAAGTTAGTAGTTGGAGGTGTGAGTTAGAGATTTGATTGTAAGCCTACGGGTAGGTAGGAAAACAGAGGCCACTGATTAGAATATCAGGCCATAGAGAGAGAGAGAGAGAGAGAGAGAGAGAGAGAGAGAGAGACTCTTAAGTAAATATCTGTTTATTAATACACACAACTCGATTTTGAGTTCATGTGTGTGTATTGAGTAATTGAGATATAGATTGTGTGTGATCATGAGTTATTCTACGTAGCATAGGTTGCAGGTGCAGAATCAGAGGTGTAATACAGAGAAGAGTAACAAACAGAAGTGTTATGGGATTTATACATAAAGACAGTACAGGAGGAAGCCTTTAATGTTACAATGAAGGTGAAGGAAATGTAAAGGCACAAGAGGGAGTCAAGATCAGTGAGAACATAGTTTGGAGAACTCCTAAACCACAGAAGGATAAAGTGAAGTCAAATACATAGGTAGGAAACTAAAGATGAGAACACTGGAAGAAACCCGAAACCACAGAGAACCTTGAGAAACCACGTAAAAACGAAGTAAAGAGAAGAAACAAAAGAGAGTGTAGCAATGCATAGGAGCCATTAGATCTTGGAGATCAATGGACGAGATTGAAGGAGATAAGTGGTTAGGATTAAGTCGTGTAGAATGGAGTAAAAAAATGAATTACGAAGATCAATTTAAGTGTTAGCAGAAGAGGAATCCGAAGAATCCGTCGCAGCCGTCAATAGTAGAAGATCTACGGTCATTGGGGGTTAAATATCTCAGGAGTTAATCAAAGGAGAAAGGTGGGTTTAGAAGTGAAAGTGGGTTATCGAATGGAGAATAAGCAGTAAGTGGTAATAGGAGGGAGTCACCCGATTCCACTTAGAAACTAACACGTAGCAGGTCAGAGGAGAGAGGAAATCGCTTTACCAGGCAGGTAATCCTTGTGTAAGTTGTCCAACCAATATCATTGTGGACCGTCAGACCAAATGGGGTTTTGATCTATGGCATAGGATCAACGATTAGTTTTGTTGATAGGGTGTAATGTCAATTGTCAGATCATAGGGAAGATCTACGGTGGAGAAAGAAGCTGATAAGGCTTGGGGAAAGAACGGACCCAAAATGTTTATGGATGTGGATTAATTGTATTTGAGTTCCAGAGGATGAAAGGAGATCATGCAATAGTCGTTGATCTGAGGGAGTGAAATCAATGGTGGAGGATTGATTCGATAAAAGTAAACATTAGTAAATGTACAAAGGCTGAGGATTTGTGAAAAGGTAAGTTTACGTGTGTTTGTGGTGTATTTATATTATATACGAATTATAATAGAAATAAAGCGGATAAAGGTATTTTGGGTTTAAGTCATGTTTTAACCAAAGTTTGAGACCATGGTATGGGTTTGGATATCATGCGCAAGATTAATGAATTAAAAAGTTTAAAGAGTGGGGTATAGATTAATCCAAGTTTAATGAAGGTGGAGTTATAAAGTCCCATTGGAAAGGTAATGAAGGTTTAGACTTTGGGTTAGTCAATTAAAATGTTTATGCATGAGATTAAGTGAAGGGGCCTTAAACCTTAATAAGTGAAGGTTTGACTAAGCAGGGTAGTTGAAATTGAATTCCTAGTACAGCTCTAACTACCCTACACATACAGTTGCAGGGGTCTGCGAACTCAACTGCGGACTTCTACCCTAGGCCTCTACACACTCAGCTGCAGAGCCTCTTCCTATGCTAAGACTCTTCTCTCTTAGCTCTCACAAACCCATAAACTCTAAACTCTACCCAAAACTTATTACTTAGCTGCCTTAGACTCTTATAAGACTCCCTTTTTTATACAATCCCATGGTCCACGGACCATGGGTAGATCTCTAAAGCTGACATGACTTATACAAAATAAGGGTGGAAAACCCTTAGTAACTCTTTACATCTTCGCACTCCGTGGCCACAAAATGCGGAGACTTTACATTCTTTACAAAAAAAATTGGGCCTTTAACCCCAAAACTTGGGCTTTTAACCCCAAAATTGGCCCCAGGGGACCCATTTCTGAATGGTTTCAAAATCTAGGGAGGAGGTGGTCTCAAGAAAAACCCAAAGGCCTAGGAATCCCTTGACTAGTTTTGGCAGGATACATGGTAAATACTTGGGGTGTGGTCTCAGTTTAGGGCCTAATGATCTAGTGTGGATTGCGGTAAAGCCTGAGAGACTGGTGTCTTAATTTAGGTCCTAGTGATCCAATATCGATCACGGTAAATCCTGAGAGACAAGGAGACAAAAAATTCCTCAAGGATGGTGATGGATTCTAGAGGCATTCCTAGCTCAGTTTCGTTTTGTGATCTCGATGTTGGTTTTGGTGAGATCATGGTTTGGTGAGGGTAGAGGTGGTTTAACCTTTGGATTCCCTTGGTTGTTTTTGGATTCTTTTATCTATGAGATCCCACATTCATACTTCGAATATGGCATGGGGGTGAATGGCTGAAAGAAATATTTGGTTCAGCCATGTCTACGGCTGGGTGGTACATGGATGTCTTGAACCTAGTCGTCTTTGACTATGTTTAATAAAGGATAAGTTATATTTATTTTTCACTTGTTAATATGTGGATTTAATGGCTATTATCTCATTATTATTTTCATGGTTTAATGTTGGTTATAAGCATGGTTATATGATTAGTTATTTTCATGGTTATTTCATGTATTTACTTGTAATTGAAAGAATAATGGATGTAAGACCCAATGTTGCACGAAGCGGAAGCGCGGAGCGCGGAAGCGTCATTTTCCAAAAATCTAGGAGGCGAAGCGTCCGCGGAAGCGTCTGCTATATATATATTTTTTTATATTTTTTTGCATTTATACTAAACAAATATCCCAAATACCAAATTAATTGTAGAAGACATGAAAAATGCATTTTTTTGCATAAATCAAGATGGATATGGCATCCATGATTCCATTGTAGTTACTAGTATGTACAACAACCATTTATATTCTAGCTATTACAAACATACATTGAATTTTTAAGCATATTATAAAACATAAAACATTTAAGCCTATTATAAAACATAAAACATAGAGCATATTATGATTTATCTAGCAAGTGAGCAACTGTCAACATTTGTCATGTCCAAAATTCAAATAATAATGTTTACAAAATATGTCATTTGGTCACCGCCAAGCCAAAAAGGTTCAAAATTCAAATTCACAAGTCTACAAGTCTAATGAGTAATCTATGACAAAAAAGTAGTAGATTGTGAATATATCTACTAATCTCTCCTCCTTCCACCACGAATAGAACGTGGTGGTGGGCCTCCACGTGGTGGTACTGGTAATGAAGAAGATGGTGGCTGTGGAAGGCGTGGCACTGAAGCTGATGAAGAAGAACCC
>APFE031285893.1:130527-156163 GCA_000404065.3 Pinus taeda | reverse complement strand
GCCCTCCTATCTAAAACCTTACCTTATTTTTCCAAGGCCCCAGATTAAGCAGTTGAGGCACCTTTATTTCTCTACCTAGACTAGTCATCTGCCAAGCTTGAGCTGTTTGGTCAGGGAACATTCTCTATTCTGCAACAAGCAATTTAACCATGGCATGGTCCCGTTTAGATTATTGGGCCATCCATCAAGTATGATTAGCAGCAGTATTTGCAGAGCATGATACTGCCCAAAAGTTAGTAGTGGCATTTTGACTGGCCACTTTCCTGGTCTTTAGTTTGGGGTTCATTTTCACTTTTTCTTGACCACTTGATTTTCTTGCCTTTTAAGGCATACCCTCTTTTAATTTTTTAATTTTTATAGCATGTACACAAAATATGGAACCTTTTCAGCCTACAATGATGAACATATTTAGCCCTTCCACTGTCAATCATGAAAGATGAAACCTATTGGTATAGGAATCTAACAACAGGTATCAACATCCATGTGCGAGCAGTCATGTGATTGATGTTGTGAGATCGATGGTCCAAATAGCTTCACAGTTTGACATTCGCTTCTTCAGATGGCCCTTGGTTGTGAGGTATATGTTTTGTTCATGTACTGTTTCTTTATGCATTGTGATGCATAGGTGCCTGCTTGATGTTTGATGTGGGATCTTGTTTCTTACTCGTTTTCATGATTCCTTCTTACTGTGATGCAGAATCATCTATGTGATGTACTTGTTCTCATTATTCATCCTGATATGTTTTGATATCCCTTTGTTGTATGTTGATGGGTTAGTCATATTGTCATCATGTATGTTTTTCATTGAGATCCCTTTATGCCATGTTGATGGGATACTCATCATGGATGTGTTTGTGTCATACTGATAGGAGTCTTTTTTGATTGAGATTTCTTGTAGTGGAACATCTCTTAGAGCCACTCATGCGTGAGGGAATTTTCCTTGTATGTTAATGACATCATATCTATGTATATAATCACTATTGACAACACTTAATGCAGTGACCTACACCATCTTGACACCGGGGCCCAGAGCCATAGTCCCTCCTTGACGAACTCTGTTATCAACAACTTATGTTTTCATGTGTTGACGATTGACATGTTCCTTTTCTTTACAACATGTATATGTATTCATTAATTTTCTTTTAAAAACGAAATTTAACACATCATGAAAGTAAAAGGTCTTGGAAGGGTCCTTTGTCACATCCAAACCTAGATCATACGTACCAAGCTCGGGGAACAGTTCCTAGGGTATGTATGAATATATGTACCCATATTTCCTTCGGTATTCCATGGATTTTCCAATTTTTTATGCAGGCCTTGATGTGCCTCTTGAGACTTGAATTCCCTCTATATTTCACCTTATCATGCAGTCGATCTTCATCAACGGAAAACCTCTCCTCATGGCTTACTTGATGGCTTCTGAGTTTCGCAATGCGCTGCGGTGTGTTCTCCACCATCTTTTTGGTGTTGCCAGGAGTGTGATATCAAGAAAATGAATCTTTTTATCTTGCCTCATTTCTCTATCTACCTTCAAGAAGACATCCATGGGTTCAATTTCATAGTACTTGGGATAGTCACTTACCTCTGTTCCTATCCAATTAACTTGACTTATCATTGCACAACGTCTAGTGTTTAGTTCATATCTGCCTTGCTTCCCTACTTCCCATATAGCTTTTGAACGGGTGTATGATCTTTAAATACTTCTCTAACTGATGGATCCTCCTATAGTAGGATTTATGTAATCTTCCCTTTTTCTCATTGTTAGTGTGTATAGTTGGTCTAGCATCCCTGGTTCATCCCTGTCCTCTACAAGTTCTATGAACCTAGGTCCTTGATAAGGGTCCAAGGGTTGGATCACCCTCATTCCTTCTACTTCAAACATCATCAACTCTATATTTAAGTCAATGACAACATAGTTTTCATAGGTCCAGCCGATCCTAAGGAGCCTTGGGTATGGGTCCTTATCTCCCATTATATCGATAACCTCGAATTCAGTGTGCACCTTCACCCACACCACATCTACTTCTACATTTTATAGCCTTCCAATGCGTAGTATATAATGTTGGTTCGCCATTCATAGTTGAATCGGTGACTCTTTCAGTTGTGGATTCCCCATTGCCTCCCATGTTTTCCTAGGCAAGATGTTTACATTTGATCCTAGGTCTAGCATGGTGTCCCTGATTTGGAATCTCGCAACCTAAGCATTAATTCAGAATTATTTTCCCCTTCTCTTCTTGTTTTGCCTCACTCTTCTGGAATGCTTTTCTGATAGGTTGGCATTTGATTGTTCCAATTCCCCTTCCTCCACTAATAATGCAACCTTTAAACTTCTCTGCAACTCCTATAACATGTGTTCATCTTCGATGATCTGCAGGAATAATTTAAACCATTCTTCAATCGACTAGTTGCCATCGAGCACGTGACCATTCTGTCTCTAGTATTCCTTCATTTCGGTCATCCCCTCTAATATCTTAGTTGTTTCATGATAATACTGCTTTTGGCACTCAGGCTGATATGCTTTCTTTGGAGATGTTTATTTAACAATCAAGGGTGGGTCTGCCATACTACGATCCTACCCTGTATTCTTTCCTCTTGTAACTATATTAATATTGGTAGCAGGAAGACCATCATTGATACGAGGTTTGTCTTTAACCAGGTTAGCCCCCCTTTGTCTGGTCCTTTCTTCCCACTTTGCAGTGAGATACTGGCAATCCTTCGTGGCATGAGTGTTAATTATGCACTGTGAGCACAATGGTCTCCTAGGGAGTCGGTATTCCCTGGCGATGTTTGGTGGGCTCTAGTATTGTAGCAATAATGTTGCAACTCCTGGGACTCCCTTCTTTACTTTTATCAACCCGGTAGTTCGTAACAAACTTGGAAGCGACAGTGCTGTATGCACAAGTACTAGCTCTTGCTGCAGCTGTCACTTGGTCAGCTAGCACAAGTCCGCTAGGAGCTTAAGCCAACTTCTATGAGCTCTTAGAAGAAGATTTTTAACTGATGGATGAAAGCTAACTCAAAGGAGGGTAATCTACTTACAGAAAGAAACTGAAAAGCTGAGAGGAAATGTAAACCCTAGCAAACCCTAATTTTACTAGCTAGCCCTACTGATGCAAGAAAGAGGACAAAAGCTACTGAAAGAGATGCCATTGAATTCTAGGAAGGTAAAATGCATGTGTCTAAGCTACTTCTATAGTAAAATCTGAAGAAAAAAAAACATCTTTTTGTATTTTTGAATAAGTTGTCAGTATTATCATGCATGTGCTTTAACTGTTTTTGAATATTCAGAGGTGAGGTGAGGAATGGAACTGGCGAGGTGCTTGCAAGGGGTTGGGAAGGTGATAATAGGGCCTAAGGGGTCCCTATCACCCTTCCAGAGAGTTTCACAAAGTTTGGCTATAAAGAAACCACTTTCGTGAGCTTCTACAGGAAGTCTGCAAGGGTTCTTCAGGATGTAGGGTTGATGGAGGAAGAAAGGTGAAGAAGTGGATATGGAGGTGAGATGAGGGTGTGAGGAGGTCCAGGATTTGGTGGATGGAGCTGAGGAGTGGTGAGGATGGTTGGATTTGTTCAAGCAGGGGTAGAGCAATGTTGCACAAAAATATGGAAATTAGGGCAAAGCGAGAGAATGTGGAAAATGTAAGGCAAGAATCCGAGTTAGAGGATGGAGTAGGTTGGATTGATGGAGTACAGGTAGATGGAGAGGTAGTACAGGTTCTTTGTAAGTTATTTCTCAAACTAAACAAACAAAGACTCGGAAAATCAAGGACCTAGTTACTTTAATCTAATCTGACCTAGATAACAACAAAGAAAATGAACAGAAGTTTATTTGCAATGAAATCATGTGAAATAACTATGCAACTAAGCAATCATGAACCTGAGGATGTAACCACAACTGTTATCAACTTCTGCAAATGAGAATCTAACACTGATAATTGCATGATGAAGCAAAGACAATGTTTTTGGTGGTAGCAAGGTCACCTTGGTCCCACCTCATAGTCCCACTGAGGGAGAGGTGAGATCAGAGGTGCTTGATAGCATTTTTCTGAAGATCTTCCTTTTTATTAACCTATAAAATCAATCTGAACATGAAAAGCCTTTTTAATCACCAACTATGATCTAGGTAACCAAGCAAGATTCTAATCTACTCAACAGAAATTATTTTGCAAAGATACTAAAAAAAAATAACAGTACACAAAGGAATCCTTGGCACTTGGGTTGGGCCCAACCCCAAGAGCTACAAACTCCTAAGAACAGCTCAGAACTAATGCCAAATAAAGCTGCTTTCCATTACTCAAAAATAACCATGTCACAAAGAAAGTTGTATCGCAGCCACTACAAAATGAGCTAAAAAAAATAACAGCACTATAGTGCAAAATACAATTATTCAAAAAGTAACCTACAAAAGCTAGAAGCCTTCCTATTTATGCACTACGAGGGTCTCCAATAACCCTCCTTATCTCAAGGGGCTTGGCTGCTCAAACTGCTAGTGATCAGTCACTTTACACAAGACTGCTCAGCTGCCCTCGGGAATCCTTTTCGGTGGCCTGCTGAACTCCAAGCTGAGGGTGGATATTTCTAGGAAGGGGCCATTTAATGTAGGAGACACCCTTCCTATGAATCCTAACCCTTGTTGCTTCATGCTTGGCTATCATCTAGCTCATAATTGCTTGGCCTTGGTCCAAAATTTGTCCAAAAAATTGCAATAAGCACGTGTTATCCTTCTTGGTCAAGTGACTATCCTCATTTGTTCAACTAACATAAATATACTCAAAAAACATGCATAAACTATGAAAAATGGTGGATTGAGGAAGAACAGTTAGGCAAAATGAGCCCAATAAGTTACCCAATTCCGGGGCTCATCATCACCCCCCTACTAAATGGGTTGCTCATCCTCTGAGCAACTAATCCAGCTCATCGTCCTTTATTTCCTTGGCTGCCTCTCTCACATCCTAGGCCTCTGAGGTGATATCTTCCCAACGGTCATGAAATCCTTATTTTCTTTCCACTTCTTCCCACTACCTGTGTTCCTCCTCTTCTTTGACTCCTTCCAGCAGCCCCGAAAGCAAGGGAGGACTGAACTTGAGGCCAATCCAGTTGGCCTAAAGATTCTACATGGACTGTTTGTATAGGGGTACTCTTGCTAAGGCCTCCCTCATCCTTGTTGGGGAGTGGTATTCTC
The DNA here is from genome assembly GCA_000404065.3 of Pinus taeda. NCBI lineage: Eukaryota > Viridiplantae > Streptophyta > Pinopsida > Pinales > Pinaceae > Pinus > Pinus taeda. Next base: position 150,981 of record APFE031285893.1, on the reverse strand, counting down.
TTATTTTTAGGCTATGGGACAGTGTGTTCCACCTCCGTGTGCAAGCATGCATGCAATTATCCCCCAACAGTCTCTCCATGTCCTCAAAATGGGCTATGGCTTGAGCTTGTTGTTCAATGCAATCTAGTAGGGCCTCAGAGTCATTGGGCAAGTGCTGGTGGGCATATATTAATGCTGAGGGATCCTCTGGCTCTGCTCTGATCATTAGTGGTTCCTTTAGTTCCCTATCCATAACATTTCGGACCTTTACTGCTCCCTTTTCTTCATGATTTAGCCAAGAGGCCATGGCCATAAGTTGCACATCTCCTACCGCAGCGTTGGGATCCCACAAATTCATGTTGGGAAGGGCCAAGTTGTGTAGGTAGAACTCCGATAATTTGGCCTTCTCCTATGATGAGATACTATCACATAAAGCCATGAATTGATGGTAGTTTTGAAATGGAGTGGTGCCCCTTTAGGCCAAGGTGTTAATCTGGAACTGCAACCATTGATCCTTAAGGTATAATGCATATGATTTGGCAGCTTGTCTACACTGCATTGCCTCCACTGCCCAGCTGGCCATGCAGGCCAGTTGGGCCTCCTTCTCTTCTACCTGTTGCCTTAGAGACTGTATCTCCTGTGCTGCTTGCAATTCCTTCTCCTGTAGTTGTCTATTTAGTGCCTCAATTTCAGCCTGCAGCCCATCTCTTCTCTGCTGTTCATCACGGGTTTCTTGGTCTGCTGTGGGTTTCTCCTATTGCTGTTATTCTCCCAAGATGTGGGGATTGTCTTCCTTATAGTGTCCCCGTAGCTGTAGCTACTGTTTTAGCAGCTCATTTTCTTCCTATAGCTTGGCCCGTTGGCTACTTTCCACATGCCTTACCATAGCCAATTCCTTTCTTGCCTCCTTGAGTTGTTCTTCCAGGGGCTCTATATCTACCACACCCTTGGACTTGGCGATCTTCATCTAAGTGTGGGTCCTCACTCTCTCTTCTTCTAGTGCAAAGAAAAGTGGCACCGCGAATTTTTGGGGAATTATCTTTCCAACCTCTAACAGGCTATAGTAGGAGCCCAAGCTAGGCTGGGGGCTTGGTGCCACAATGTTCTCAGTCTTTTCTTCCTCCTGTGATGATTTAACTACCTTTTCTTCCAATTCCTCGGTCTCCTTTAGCTTAGCCCACGTTTCCTGTAGAACTATCTCAGCTTCCTGTAGAGAGGTCTTTGTGTCCATCATTTTAATCCTTTCTCTCCAGGTGGATGTTTTGGGCTTCCTCATTCATAGGTGATGGATCCCTTTGAAGGAGACTTTTCCTTTTGTTTAGATGTGGTGTCCTCAATCGTAATTGGCTCCTTTGACTGTGGCTGGGGTCTGCAAGCTTTTATCCGCGTGCTCCTTCTTGCCTTAAAGTACATGGAAGGCTCCCTTTTTCGCTTCCCTTTTTGTTTTGGAGATGTGCTTAAGGCAACCAGCATAGCTGCTGCCTCTCTGGCCAAAATCTCAGGTGATTTCTTCTTTTGCTGCTCTGTTTCCATGCTTCCTGTAGAAAGTCCTGTGTCAACTGTTTTCATGCTTCCTATAGAAACTGTTTTCATGCTTCCTGTAGAAAGTCCTATGTCAATTGTTTTGGTCTGCTTGGTTGGATGTGTCTTTCCTTTTAATTTATGTGTGGTTGCCTTGGTTGTGCCCTCCTTTGTTGGGACTTTTTTAGTCCTCTCTGCTCTACTCTACAATCATTTCTCCCTGGGTGTTTTTTCCATTATTCCTCCCATAGTTTTAGGCTCAGCAATTTGGTCTTTTCCCCATTCCTCTTTCTGTCCTTTTTGTGTCTGTTTGCCCTGTGTTTCTTTACCACCGGTTTTCTCTCCTACTTTAGTGTGTCCCCCTTCTTCACTACTGGATGAGGTGAGCTCCTTGGCCATAATTCGAATATCTTCATCTCTGGACATGTTTCGGAAAATCTCCCAAGAGAGGGGGACAGTGTAGGTGTGGAGAGTATCTTCCACTAAAAGTTTTATGAGCCCATGATGGGCTAACTGATCCGGTGTCCCTTCCTTCAATTTTGTGCCACATTCAATTAATGATTGCAGAAGGAAATAGGGGATGCTCAACTTCTTTTCTGGAGGTAAATCCATCCCATGTATTAGTTCACTCAGCAACCTGAAATGGTAGCCATAGACAATGCCGAACCTCCCTTCATAGGTAATGTATTTCATGATTTGGAGACTGACTTCGCTCTAAAAAGGATGTAAGCTGGCTCTCCAGACCCCATTCTTGTCTTCTGCAGGATGTTCCTCGTGTAGGAAGAATGCTTTTTCGGCTTTCTGGCCCAATTCCCTCTCCTCTTTGCTCCAAGGTATCCCTAATGGAAGACCAGTAACTCGACTAATGAGCTTAGGGGTAAGCTTTAGGGTCAACCCTCTAAAATTCATTGTGGCCTATGTCTTTGATTTAGGTTGCAGAGACATTAAAAATTCCTTTGTTATCGCATTGTCATGACCTTGAATTTTGTCACAAAAGGTCATCCAATTGGCATGGGTGAAGAGGTTCACCACCTCAAGATGCTCATGCAATTTAATGGGATCTGAGGGTTCTTTCTTGATAAACCTCCCTGGCATGGTGAGAGTGCTCTGTTTTATGCTTTAATAAGAAAAGGGAATGCTATTTATGGTTTCCTCCTTTGAACTTCAAGAAAGGATCTCCCGGGAGTTTAAATTTTAATTTGCACCAATCCCCTAATTTCAAGGTTGTTGCTGCCCAAAACTCGGCTGTCCGGGTATAAAAGGAAGAATTGGTTTCCACAGACAGAGTACATAGCTCAATTTTCATCCCCAGCATATATACAACCATGTAAATTCAAATTCTTCATACACAGATTAGCCCTCACAGTTGCGTATCTTTCCTAAAGGAGAATTTTTTTTAACAGGAACCGTGGAGGAGAGTTTTGACACAGAAACAACTGAGAAATTTCGTGAAACACACAGGCAAATTGCTATTTTCAACTCACAAGCAAACTTGTATCTAACCCTCCAATTCAAGACAGTTCAATTCACCACTTTTTCGAAACATACCATGCATGGAAGAGTGTTTTCGAGCCTACCTCTCTTAGAACTCTAAATTCAACAAAGAAAGGTCTGGGCTTCCCTACTCCGAAAAATTGTGTTGTACTTCTTGTAGAGCTTCTTCCTATAGAACTCTTGCCGGCTTTTGTAGGATGTCACTGCACCTCTGAACAAGCCTAGTACGCGAGAGATTTTTGAAACAAGACGAAAATATTGGTGGAGGACGACAGGTTAACAGATTGTGGAAGCAGAGGATGCGTACTTCGGCCAAGGACGTTGCGAGTGAAAATGAACAGCGGGTGGTGAGAGTCTTCAACCAAGCATCTATTAACTACAGTACAATTCATGGCGAGGGGGTGAGGTGGCCAAAACAAACCATTATCCAACGTCACAGCCATCATTTCTCTGCGTGTCTCTGGCCACAATCACCTCCCTTCTACCATTAACCACCGCCACCACTGCCAGTCCCGACAATTTTTCCAGACTGGACACTCCACACATGTCGACTGCATGGCTCGTTGGAAATTTTGAATGTAACTGAGCTTGTTCGGATCCCACGAAGCCATGTAACTAGCTGAGGGTGGCTAGTTTTACTGGCCACTGATCCTATTCAATTCGAACGATTTTCACAGACATGCAATTTTCGAAATATAGTTTATGCAATTGACGAATGAGGTTAGACACTTACCTCCGTGGCCATGGATGTGTTATGCAGACTTCGGGTCTTGGAACCACTGCTTCGCTTGCTGATACCTCGTGCACGGGTGTTAGAACCCATTCCTTCATTTGTTGATGTTGTATGCACGGGTTTTGGAACCCGATCCTTCGGTTGTCAACGCTGCATGCACAGGTTCTGTTTGGTTTTGGCTACCGAGGATGTTTTCATCTCCAAGAGGAGCCTTTTGCATGTTCCCTGTGTTGATTTCGACTGTCCCTGCTTCCAGAGTATGTGTTCTAGAGGGATCAGCTGCTACAGGATTCCTGTAGGATGTCCTGTAGCTGCTTCTCCTCCTGGGATGCAGGCTAAAAGAGCAGGGTTGTATTGCTGATGAGGGCAAGATTCATTGATGAAGAGTCTAGATGGAGCTTGGATAGGTAGAGTGTGCGAAACTTTGTTGCTTGACTTGTCACTTAAAAATTCTTGCTGTGAATCTGAGGAAAACACAGTTTCTCGTATGACTGTGCAGGAACACAAAACCAGGTGGGTGACGGAGCTGTAAAGAGATGGAACAAGGTGCCACATGGTGATGGCTGGAAATAGGGGTGGCTACAAGCCTAACAAACAGATTCCAACTTTTAGATTCCCTTCCAAAATCGAGTTTGGCTCGCCCGAAGGTTCTACAGGGTGTTTCCTGTAGAAATACAGAACTTCTTGTAGAAAGCCCAGAACTTCCTGTAGAAGGTGGAATCTTGACCTGAATGCGATCAAATCCTAGGAAAGACGAGTGGTCATGGAGGGAGTGTTTGTAAGGATGTCCTGTAGCCTGGTATGGACCCCTATCCTCATTTTGCGTGACCCTCTTTACCTGCAATGTATCCCCTGCAACCTACAATTATTTCACAAAGACTAGACTTGCTTTTTCTCTTTTTGTTTTTTTTTTTTGAGAGACAGTTGGGGCGCCTCCATGAGGTTTTCACCCTCACTATTTGTCCTAGGTGCCTCGAAGAGGTTTTCACCCAAGGTTCTTTTTATTCCATTTTCTTATTTTTCGAGAGATAGCTGGGGCGCCTCCATGAAGTTTTCACCCAAGGATCTTTTTATTCCTTTTTTTTTTTCTTTTTTCTTTTTTTTTGATGATCAAGGTGTGGGTGGAATAGAGGCAGGGCCCTGCTCCACTACCAGCACTGATTTTTCCAAAGTTTCAATGAACTCTTGCCTCGAAAGGGGTTTCTTGTAGAGTTTCAATCGATGCCCATTGACAAGCATGGGGATGGCTTCTTCATCAATGGTCCTGATAAGGACTGAACCATTGTCATTGCATTTCTCCACCATATATGGTCCTAACCATCTTATCCTTAGCTTCCCTTTAAAATCCTTGTATCTTGAGTCATACAGCAGTGCCCAATCTCCTGGCTGGAATTTCTTTTCATTAAGGTGCCAATCATGCCATATCTTCCTCTAGAGTTGAACTACTTCTGAGTGGAGGAGGGCCTACATTCTCTGTTCATCTAATCCATTCTATTGCGGTAATCTTTCACGTTGAGCATGGCTGAGATCTAAGTCCAGCTAAGCTACCACCCTCAATGTGTTGTACTTGAACTCTATGGACATCAAAGCTTTCCTCCTGTAGACCAGCTCATAAGGTGTGAAACCTGTTGTAGTTTTCCAGGTGTTGTTATAGGCCCAGGTGGCCTCAACCAGGTGATCTGCCCAATCCTTTATGTTGCTACTCACCACCTTAGTCAAAATCTCTTCCAATGCTCTATTAGTGACTTCCACCTTCCCATTTGCTTGTGGGTGATATGGTGTGGAATTTCTATGCTTAATCTTGTGATGAGCGAGCAGGTCTTCAATCAAGTTAGAGGTGAATTGGCTTCCTTGATCGGTGACTAACTCTCTTGGGTAGCCAAACTTGTAGAAGCTATTTTCCCTTAAAAAATCAACCACTTTTTCTTTTGTCACTGCCTTGATTGTCTTTGTTTCTACCCACTTTGTCAGGTAGTCAGTGCACACAATGATGTAAGACCTTTGCTTTGAAGGAGGCTTGATAAGACCCACAAAATCCATGCCCCACTTCTCAAATGGCTCGAAGGTCACTTGAGGTTGGAGGGCCATTTCATCCCTTGGAGTTGGTTTCCCCATCCTCTGACATCGGTCACAGTGGCTGATGTATCTTCTGATATCTTGATGAAGAGTAGGCCAATAGTAGCCTGCCTGTAGAATTTTGAAGGTAGTCCTTTTTGCTACAAAGTGGCCTCCACAGGGTTGATCGTGACAGGTTAGGAGGATGTCAAAGACTTCCTCCTCCCTAACACAATGCCTAAAGATCTGATCTAGGCCAAGTTTAAACAGGTTGCCCCCGATCCAAGTGAATGGGGCACTCTTCCTCACAATTCTTCTCTTCTCCTTTGAGGATAGATGCAGAGGGAATTGTGTTGAGACCAAGTAATTTTCTATATCAGCAAACCATGGAGAGAGTACTGAGATAGCAAACAAGTGTCCATCTGGCATCTGGTCATCCACTATCCCTTCTTCACCTGCAGGCAAATCCAATCTAGACAAGAAGTCAGCAACAACATTTTCCTTACCTGGGTTGTTTACAATAGTCAAATCAAATTGCTGCAACAAAAGTAACCATCTAATGATACGAGCATTTACATCAGGCTTATTCATTAAATATCTAATCGCAGCATGATCAATGTGTACGAATGTTTGATAACAACGATGTAGTGTCTGAACTTGTTTAGGGAATGGACTACAGCCAGGAACTCTTTCTCGGTTACAGTATAGTTCATTTCTACCTTGGACAGGTTTTTGCTGACAAAGTATATGGCATATGGTAGTTTCTCCTCAACTTGTCCTAAGGGTGCCCCTATGGCTTTGTTCAAGGCATCAGTGTGGATGTGGAAAGGTAGGGCCCAGTTTGGACCTCTTAAAACCGGGGCGGAGACCAACTTATCTTTCAACTCATCCAGAGCCCCTTGGCAGTCGTCAGTCCATTTAAACTCAACATCTTTCCCTAAGAGGCCAAACAATGGCGAGGCTAGCTTACTGAAATCTTTAATGAACCTTCTATAATATCCTGCTAAGCCTAGAAAACTCTGAACATCTCTTACCTTTTGAGGAGGTGGAACCTTTTGGATAGCAATTTTATTAGGATCCACCTGTAATCCTTGCTAAGAAATGGTATGACCTAGCACAGCCCCTTCAGTCATCAGGAATTCACATTTTTCGGGATTGAGGGACAAGTTTATCTCAATACACTTGGTTAAAACTTTTCCCAGGTTAGTCAATGCTTCTTGGAAGTTGGACCCGTAAGGAGTAAAGTCATCCATATAGATTTCCACTGAATCGTGAACTAGTTCAGCAAATATGATCAATACTGATCTCTGGAAAGTGGCAAGAGCATTGCATAGCCCAAAGGGAAGGACCCGGTAGGCAAAGTTACCCCATGGACAAGTGAAGGTGGTTTTATCTTGGTCTTTCGGGCTGATTTGGATCTGATTATACCCGCTGTACCCATCTAGGAAAGGGAAGAACTTCTTCCCTACCAGTCCATCCAACACTTGATCTATGAAAGGAAAAGGGAAATGGTCCTTCTTGGTGGCTTTGTTAAGTTCATGGTAATCTACATAGATTCTCCACTTCCCATTTTTCTTGGGAACAAGCACTAGAGGTGAGACCCACTCACTATCAAAGATGGGGTAGATGAATCATGCATCCAACAACTTTTGCAATTCTTCTTTGACAATGTCTTTAAGGGCTAGATTCATTCTCCTCTGAGGCTGCCTGACTTGTTTACAATCCTCTTTAATGTAAATGTGATGGGTACAGACTGAAGGGTGGACTCCTTTCATCTCCTTATAGATCCAAGCAAAAGCATCCAAATGACGGTTCAATAAGCTACACAACTCCTTCTCTTGGGAGGGAGATAAGGAGGAGCTGATCTTTAAGGTTCTTTTAGGGCCAAATTCCACATTCTTAACTCTAGGTGAGGTTGACTAAAGCGCTGGCTTGGGTACCTTCCACCAACTCCTCTAATGACAGTGCACTGGGAGGTGGATTTTGAATCAAATTCTCAATCAAGTCATCCTCGGTTTGAGGGCCTCCCCTGGTGGCTTCTACTGTGCACAATGGTGCAGAGTAGACCTCATCCTCATTTCCCTTTTCCAACCAAAGTGGTAAGTCATGTTCTAGCAGAGGTTGGGCAAGAGGGTATAGGACTAGCTGTTTGGACATAGGCCCATTCTTGATGGTCACGCTTCGAGCCCGAAAACTAATGTAAGCATCCGCAGTAGCTAACCAAGGCCTTCCCAAAATGAGGGGGTATCTAGTGAGTTTTGCCTTTGGCTGAAGGACCAAGAAGTCTGTAGGGTACTCCCAAGAGTCAACAGAGACCAGGACATCTTCCAAAATCCCTTCGGGAGTCACGGTGGAGAAGTTTTCTAACTGCAGTACTATCGAGGTCTTTCTTAAGGAACTCTGAAGGTTGAGTTTAAGAATAGTGTCCCTGTTCATCACGTTAATGGCAACCCCTAGATTGATCAAGGTTTAGGGGGATTATGGTGCCATTGATGTGGACATCAACTACAGGACTCCCAGGGTCCAAATATTTTGGAAAAATTACTTGCCCCAACATTAGATCGGACAGTTGTCCTATGACATTGATAGTTGGGGCATCTCTCTTGCGCCTGCCTGGGTGCCTGAAACACTTCTCCTTGATCAATTTGTTGTATATTGGTACATCTTTTATGGCCCAGAGAAGTGGTATTTTCACACACAACTGCTTAAGTTCTCCCAGAAGTTCAGTCTCCTCTGGGTTTGATTGCATGGTTACTGTTAGTCGCTCAGGAAAGGGTGGAATGGCTTGGGGTTCACTTTCCTATTTTTCTTCCTCATCCTCCAGGGGAGGAAGTGGGCAGTCTAGAAGGACCTTCCCAGATCGCAGGTTGATCTCCTGGATCTCCACAGCATAGGTAGGGCATGTTGTTTCCCCAGTGTATACCTACTGGGCCTGTCTATTGTTGGGTTTCAGGTTCGTTTGAGCAAGCATCTGGGGTTGTCTTGGAGGATCAGGACGTAATGGTTGTGGTTGAGCAGGTGGTGGAGGTAGAATGGCGGGAAGAGAGTTGTATTGGGGCCTCCACCCTAGCGGAGGTGCATTCCACTAAGGTTGTGGCTGGCCATGTGAGTGAAATGAATGAGCAATAGGTTGAGTATGGTATTGAGATTGATAAGACGATGGAGGAGGTGCGGACCAGGAAGGATGAGTAGGGGGGCCCCAAGAAGGTATAGTAATTTCTAGTCAATCTGGGCTGTTCATTAGGCAAATGATCTGACGATAGAACTTATGTTTAGTTTAGGGTTTTTTGCCCTAGAAGGAAAACCCCTCTCTTTGTATGAGGGTATTTGTATTTGAGGCTGTGAGACAGATGTGTATTCTGTGTGAGCAAGAAACAGAGAGGTAAGACTGTGAGAGAAAACATAGGATATTACAGCGGATTTGCTGTAGGTTGTGTCTCTTCATTTTGCTGGATAATAGAAAGGAAGGACTGGCTGTTCGAGGTGGACGTAGCCCAAACTGGGTGAACCACGTATATCTGTGTCTCTCTTGTTTTGTGCGTTTTCTGTGTTTATATTTCTGCAATATTTTATGTGTTCCATTGCTCCGTAATATATAATTTTCTAACATTTATAACAGATCTAGATTTAGAAATCAGAATATTCACCCAGAGAAAATAACATCTTGAAAATGTTTTTTTACGGTTATGAATAGAGGTTTCCAAGTCTATTAAAAAATGCATAGATGCATTGTTGGAGTTTGAGTCCGAGGTGATGGAGAAAATTAAAAAAAAAATTGTTTCAAAATTTTTCATAGATAAGATGATGGAGAAAATTCAAAAAAATGTTTCAAGACGCTGAGCACGTCATTTGCATTGTCTACATGTATTTAGCTTTTGGCATTGCTCAGTATCAAATTCTTGTGTTTTGTTGTTGTGTAAGTAGAGTAAAATTGCAACCACACAGAAATAATTTTATATAGTAAACACTTAGCTTTCCATGATATTGTACACACTGTTTTTTTGCACTTCCTAACGCCTTTTAAAAGCAATTAAGATAAATCCAGCATAAAATTATTCACCCAAGGAACCAAGTTGGGGATATGAATGCTTTTATAGAATATTTAAAATTAAAATGCTAAGCTAAGAATTAAATATTCATTTAGCTTGAAGCTGGCAAGTTTGGGATAAGCTTAATAATACTTATCTGCATCTGCAATGTTTGCACTTCACCACTTCTCCTCCATCAATGACACTTCCCTCTCCTTATTTCATGCACCACACCTGTCATGGCTCACAAGGAACTTTCGAATCTGGCCTGTGAATAAATCGTGAGTTTAGACTTAAGAATGAATAATGTAACTGTGGTAATAACTAGCCACATAGGGGGAAAACGTTTTAGACTCTTAAAACAAAATATTTAAGATCTCGGAACACATCAATTCAGTGGCCTGCAAGGCGCCATAACTAAACCATTAAACGAAAAAAATAATTAACTCCAATCTAAGACGAAAAATAAACTAGAAAAATCATATTCTAGTGTTAAGAAATAGCAATATGATATACATAACACCAAAATTATTCTTTTCCACAACTTTCGGAATTCTTAGATCAATTTCTCCAACAATTCCATAGCTTCGAGATTACACACTATTTTCTCTAGCAATTCTATACCTTACAAAATGTTGGAAATAATTACTATTGTAGAATTGAGGCTTCTGTGATCCATCATGGTTATAAGAAGAATTTCGGCGTAAATCACATAAAGAAAGACCTTTGTCGACGCATTTCGAACCAACCAGTGTGGTTCATTGTCAAACAAATAAATCAACCCACCACCTCAGCCTCATGCACCACCTCACTGAACACTGCAAATTCATCACCCCCGCCTCAGCCTCATGCACCACCTCACCATTTCAACCGCCTTAATCTGTTGAGTTTCGAAGGGGCATCATATCCCTGACTCTTTCAACTTGAAAGGGCAATTAACTGACTTATTTTGTGTATAAATATAAATGAGACGTAGAAGATAGATGCCAGTTCAAATTGTAAGAAGTTGTAGCTGCTTGACGTTTTGTAAAATGATGTTTGGTTTTATGTTTAATTTAATAGTTGTAATTGTGTTCTTGTTGTGATCCAATCTTTCAATTAGTATCAGAGCCCAAGATACGAGCTATCATTTCTTGTATGAAAGGTTAAGCACATATGTTTGAGAGTTGTCGTTTCCAGTATGAAAGATTGAGTGTGAGAGCAATCGTTTCCTACATGAAACATTGAATGAACTTTATGTGTATTGTTTTCCTCACTAGTGAGGAGGAACAAGTCGGGTTGTTGACCAGAGGGTTGGCATGAGAGTTAAATTTGACGGGTCCCTTGAGAATTTGTTTATAACAGTTTTCTTTCTAAATGTTTGGGCTAATTGAACTCGACCAATTAAACTAACCATTGGGCTAAGTTTTACCTATTTTTTATTTATTTTTTTCCATAGGAAAAATCGTAATTTTATTAATAATAACAAAATTACATTTTGTAGATGCTAAAGCGCATAGGTCAAAGACTGATGTTCAAAAGAAAATAACAGAAAGAAAAATACACATTTGGGGAGAAATTATACTTTTCTCCCTTTTTTCTTCTCGACCTTTCGCCACTCCCCTTGAGTCGGCAAGGATGAAAACTTGTTTGGATCTCAGTGGCCTGAAGTATAATTTCTTTTAGCTCTGCTGGTATCCATTATGTCTGGTATCTTTTACAGCAAAGAGTCCATCAAATCATGTGATACAAATTCCTCAGTTTCTGGTTCCTTGTGTCTGATTGTTCTCTTTGGGAATGGGGTGTTCCTTTTCCTTACCTTCCTCCTCAACAGGGACATCATCAGAGTCTGGTGGAGGGAATTGCCATCCCTTGGATTGTTTTCCTACTTTCTTCTTCCTATGCGTATATTTTTTGGCTTCTGGGCATGTATTTTGAAGATGCCCTGTTCAGCGGCAAATTCTGCATCTGAATGCAGAGTTTTCATAATCTAGTATTTGGATCCAGCGTCTCTATTTATACTTTAGTTGTATTTGGTCTGGTAGTGTTTTGCTGAGATCTACTTCCACACACATGTGTGCAAATGTGTAGATTCCTTCCTCCGTTCCTTATGTATCCATTTTAATGAATCATCCAATGGTATTGCCTATACCAGACAAGACTTGAGGGCTCTAGAAATGTAGTGGTAGGTTGTGAAGACGAACCCAAACCAGCATCCGAGATACAACCATTGTATTTGGATTAAATTCTGGGAACCATGGAGTAATGAAGAGACCCGTGGATTCCATGAACCATGGTCCTTCCCTCATAATAATGTCCCTTTCCTCTGTTGTACGAAATTTGACAATGAAGAACCCTCTGGAACAGAGATGAATGTCACCTAAATTGGTCTAGGTTCTGAAGACCCAAAGGAAAAGGTCCATAGATTTGGGCCAAAAATAGTTGAATCTGCAAATTAATGCTTGTTTTTCAAAAGAAGAACAATACTTGTCTGTTTCTGGTGTATCCATATTTAATTCTGGGGTGTAACTCAGTTGTTCCACAATGTATGGGGCGGGTGTTGTGCCAACTTGTTTTGTTGATGTTGTAGCTAGTTTATTTCCTTCAAGAATGTCTTTGAAGGATAACCCTGCACTTTTGATGTGTTTCTGGGATTTTTGCTGTGCTGCTTCTTATGCCACTACCTAAAGAATTTGTTTTGTGATGGTCTGTCACGCCTCTCCTCAGCCACAGGTTGAGAGTGATGGTAGACTCAGGTAAGATTTTGTAATCCATAAGAGAGTTGTAGTCTTGGAGTATTCTGCCTCCAAAGATCAAAACCTTTGATCCTGTAGGATAGCCAATATGCTGGAAGATGTTGTTTTTCAAAAGCTGTACTAATTTGGTTACTTGTACCCAATCCATATGTGTCCTCCCATAAGGGTTTTTATAAAAACTTGAAAGGGAAGAGGGTTTACCAGCAATTCAGGTTCTAATTCTGTCTGAGAGTAAATTTGCCCATCCGCATCAGCTTCACTGCACATCTTTGTATTCCTAGAGATTTCCTTCCGGGTACACTGAGAAAATGCTCACGGGGTGAGATCTAGTCCCCACTGAGTTTCTCCAAATGCTCTGTTGGGAAAAACCTGAATGGAGGTCGTGGAGGACCCAAAGTTACCCAAATCGCCACATTGTCCATCAATCCCCAAATTGATGATTGTGGATCTTCATTTGAGACTCTGTACATACCTATTTGTCATGTTTTTTTTCCTCATTCTCGTTTCTGCAGACTAATAATACAGAGGTTCCATAGGTATTATTGTGGAAAATACCATCAAGCCCTACATCACAGAGTGGTAAACCCCATTTGTCATACACTTGCATGATTAATAAGAAAACTTTACCTCCTTTCTGTTGTCCGCAAATCTCAGAGGGTATATGTCAGAAAGTGGGGTTTTGAGTTGATAGACTTCGATTCATTTGGAACCAATGGAGCCGCACCAGAATCTATAGTCTTGTTGCCCTGGATCCAAGATTTTTGTCTCTTCCGCCATCATTTATGTTTGCTCCAAACCATGCTTCCAGTTCCTCTGCATGGTTTCTTTATTGGCTTGCTTCCATAAGACCACTGCCAAATCCACACCATCGGTGACTGCAATCAAAACCCTTGTTCCTGAAAGATTGTGTCCCTCTTTCCCTTTGGCCCTGGGCATGTTTTGGACCACCAAATCCACTCTGGTGTTGACAGTAATCAAAGCCCTGACTCTCATTGGACTAAGTCCCTCCATTCCTTTGGCCCTGGGCCTGGTCTAAGCTGTCGCGACCTCGCCTGCGATAACTGTAACTGGAACCCTAATAAACTAACCAATAATATAATTATTTATAATCACTATAATTTATGTAATTTTAATTTTTTTATAATTCATGTTGAACCATTGTTAAAAAAATTTAGGGCTTAAATTTATTAATTCTAATGTATTTTGAAAATAAATAATTAATTTAATTTTTTAACAATTTTGAATTCAATTTTAAATATAATTTGAGAAGAATCTAACACTTCAACCAATAATATTATATGCTTTTGAAGAATTTCATAATTGAATTTCATAAATTCAAAAAGAGTGAAGGGATCTCTACTGGAATGGTTCATGAGGCACAATACTTGCTAAGGTTTTGCAAATGGGGTAGCAAGCTAAGTGAGCTTGATTGTGGAGAAAACTTCACAGTTAAGCGCGCTTGAGCCAGAGGCGATCTGGGATGGGTGACCTCCCGGGAAGTCCTGGTTACCAGGTGCAAGCCCCGGAAGTGATGATTGACGCTATGTGATTCATTTCACTAGTTTCACTATTTCAATCCCACTTCTTCACACCCCTGTGAGCATCACCCGATGCAATGAGTGTTAAGTGAACTATTAAAAAATCATAAGAAATTAGTCAGTTACGACTACCTCTCATGGAAATGGTCATACGTGAATGACTTACTTAACGCAGTTGAATCCCAAAATGATATCTAATTTCATAATTGTTATAAAATAAGGATGAACTCTCCTATCAACACTCTAATATTTAAAATGACAGTTATGTTCAAATTCAAATATGAATTTATCAAAAAACATTGGAGTTATTATAATGAGCCATTTGAGATTTACATCTTCAACCATTAAATAGATTCATTTTCTTAATCAAATTAACATATATTCATTTTATATAAATTGAGATTTATAACCAAAACACTGATACTAAAATGTCAAAAAAATAATAATAATAATAGTTTCACTCAAACTAATCTAAAAATAACTTTTATTATTATTTTATTAAAAGCAATTTGAAAATAATTATTAATCCAAAATTATATTATTATTTTATTAAAAGCCATTTGAAAAATAATTATTAATCCAAAGTTATAGAACATCTCAATCTTTAAACAACTTTAATATGAGCCCGACATGATTACATTTTATAAATCAAGATGATTCGCTAACATGTCAACCAAGAGGATCATTCACTCCTATTTTTTTACTCAAATTGGAATCGAAATTTGCTAATATTTGAGATTTATCAATATATATATACCAGGAGTATGATATTGATGATTACAATATATGTACTGTGATATTTATGATTATATATAAATTTTTACTCATTCACTTAGTGGATCATAAGTTTCAAAATTAAATAATCTAATAACAAATATAATATGTTTAAAAATACGGTAAGTATCCATCAAATTTAACTGAGAGATCGATGTGTTAATAAAATTATCCATGGGTGCTCTGAAAAATTATTGGCAAATAATCGCTCAATGCCTAATGTTATAATTGACCATTTAAGACTCCTCCATTTTTTCGAGAGTGATTTTATAAAGAAAGAATCAATATGGAGAGTGATTTTATAAAGAAAGAACCAATGAATGGCTAAATTATTATAAGATCTTATTTCTAATGAGACGAAAACATCACCTTCGTTTAAATGCACGCAATCAGATGTCAAAGCTGAAATTCAATTGTCTTCCGCATAGAAAAGTTCATGCATTTGATTTGCGATACAACAAGCTATTCAATATGTGAAGTTCATGAGGCCATATATATATATACATATATACACTAAAGATGTGGATGTAGAATTTAAGTATAGTTTAGATATGAAGCACTTTGTGGATGTAGAATTTAAGTATAGTTTAGATATGAAGCACTTTCTTTATGGTTTAATTATAAGTCGTCATAAATGTACATGTCTATTGCCTTCAATGGTATTAGACTATTCAATTGTTGGATTTTCGTTGTGGGAGTCTGTGACAAATATGTTACTACGTAGTTGTCAGTCACATATGGATTTTTCAATATGTAACTTAGAAAGTGAGAGCGTGGTTGTAAAAGAAGCCCAGAGAACAAGGGAAGACAAAAATTAATCTTGGGAGTGACCTAGAGCATGGGAAGGAGATGTGGTTGTATTTTCCTTAACAATATTCAAATGCTCATTTAGTATAGGGATTTGCACTTCATAAACATCGCTCTTAAATGGTAATTTGTGTGCTTGAACCCAAAATCTTTACTTTAATGGAGGTAAAAACAATAACTAATTTATAGCATGAAAGTTGGGTTTAACCATTGTGTTTGTTATAAATCTTAGATTACATTGTGAAGTGTACTTCTACTAAATATTTAGGAGTTAGCTAAGTTGTCTAACATTTATATGGAACTTCAAATAAGTCTGCTAAACTTTTTTTTTGTCTAGAAAAAAAAGGTTCTATTAAATCTATGGCGAGATGTTACACATGTAATAAAAGTTGAGCACAAAATGGGTAGTATATATGTAGTCATAGGAGAGAAATATGGAAGCTTTGTGAGGGTTTCAGGTTCGCGTTGGAAAACTAATCCCAACCACTGCTTTAAACACACTTAGAGTAGTCATACTTGTCAGATGGATTTTTGTAGGTTATGGATTTGTTTTTCAGCTAAACGAGTTCTCGGCAAGTTCAGAAAATCACTTACCTTGTACAATCATCCATCCCGTATCTTAATGTTTTACTCAGTCATGTATTAATGTGTCAAAAATACATGTATAGATATATATGAATGTAAAATTATTTTGCATAGCAGAGAGATTGGAGGGGTCAACATGTAAGTCTGAGTGGTAGAGAGGAGAAATCGTGGAGAAAATATTGGTGGACGCGGTAAAACAACAATTACTAGGTAAAATCGTGGAGAAAATATTGGTGGGCCCGGTAAAACAATAGTTATTGAGTTTTGTTGTGTGTTACTCCACAACTCCTGGTGAAGTGTAAATCATCATAAACTTTTATATGTATGTATTTTCATGCATTAGAAATATAAGCCAAATTTTTATGATGTTGCTCCATTTTACTCTGTTTTGTCATGAGTTAATTTTTTTTGTTTTTTAAGCATATGTCTAGTTGCGATTTGCTGGCAACAACTAAAGATTTGATCTCTGCAAGTGATTTGTTGAGGAACATTCCTCTCCTATGCCCCCTATAAAATTTCTAACATGGTATCAGAGTGGGTTAAACTCTGTTAGTGTAAAAATAAGTGTTTTTACTAGCAGTTAAAAATTTGTTTTGAGGGCATTTTTTTTGGAGCATATTTATGAGTAGTGAGAAAGTTTTTTTGACATTAAAAAAGGCAGCATCAAACACAAGCTTGACTAATCCTCAGATACCTCAATTTAATGGGAAAAAATATGATTACTGGACTAGAACAATGAAGGCTCTATTTTCTTCTCAAGACATTTTTGATTTGGTGGAGAATGGTTTTCAAGAACCAACAGATGCACCAGAATATAATGCTTTGACACAAGCCCAAAGGGATTTGTTGAGGGACAACAAGAAGAAGGATGCAAAATCCCTCTTCTACATCTTTCAAGAAGTTCATGAAAGTATTTTCTCAAGGATTGCATCAGCAACAAAGTCCAAGAAAAAATGGTACACCCTCCAGACAACCTACCAAGGCATGGCAAAAGTGAAGACAACAAACTACAAATGTTGAGGAGAGATTTTGAGACAATTTGTAAGAAAAATTTTGAGAATGTAGAATAATTTTTTACACATGTAATTAGATTGGTTACTCAAATCAGGCCTCATGGTGAGACACTTAAGGAAAGGAGAATAGTCAAGAAAGTTTTGAGAAGTCTCCGAGCAAGGTTTGATGCTATTACTGTGGCCATTGAAAAGAAAAAGGATCTCTCACAATTTTCAGTGGATGAGCTTCATGCATCACTGATTTCTCATGAACATAGACTGAACAAAGCAACAAATTCCTCATTGGATCATGCCTTCAAGACACAAGTTTCATTTGGTCAAGATAGAGGCAGAGGAAGATCATATGCTAGAGGAAGAGGAAGAAGCCCACATAGAGGTGGAAGAGGTAGCACTTCAAACTCAAGTTGAAGGGGCAACAATCAAAATCCAAGTCAAGGCCCAAGCAAAAATTAAGCACAAGGTGAGAGGTGTGATGAATCTCTAGTCTAATGTCATTAATGTAAGAAGTATGGTCATTATGAAAACGAATGTAGAAAGAAGAAATATGACATAAGTAACAAACCAAGTGTAAATTTCATAAAGGAAAATCAAAACCATGATAGCATGTTTCTATTTTGTAATGTAGCACAAGAAAAACAAAGTAATGTATGGTTTCTGGATTCAGTTTGTAGCAACCACATGTCAGGCAACATAGAAATGTTTTCCAATTTAGATGAAAGTGTGAAATATGAAGTGACATTAGGGACTAATAGCAAAGTCTTTGTCATGGGCAAAGGGAGAATCAATATTCTAACAAAGAATGGGGAGAAGAAGTATATTTAAGATGTTTATTTTGTCCCTATTTTGAAGCATTAGACAGCTCATGCAAAATTGCTACAATGTATTTTTCAAAAATGATAAGTACACAATTTTGGATAAGCCTCCAAGTAGAAAATTGATTGCAAAAGTTAAGATTACAAAAAATAGAATATATCCCCTAAAGTTAAAATTAGATTTGAAGGAAAAAGGTGCCCAAGCACAACTGTCAATGAATTCACAAGAGCATGGAAAAAAAGTTGCAACTGTCACACAAGTAAACTTTCAAACAGAGGTCAAAGATGAAAATTGGTTATGGCATTTGAAATTTGGTCATCTCAATTTTGGAGGTTTGAACTTGTTGCATAGGAAAGGCATGGTGAAGGGATTTCCACTCATAGAAAAACCGGACAACCTATGTGAAGGATGTATCTTGGGCAAACAACATAGAGAGACATTTCCAGCAGGAAAGTCAATAAGGGCAAAGGCACCTTTGGAGATTGTCCATTCAAACTTATGTGGACCAATGCAAACACCATCAATTGGTGGCAGCTACTATTGTTTAACCTTCATAGATGGCTACACAAGGAAGACATGGGTCTACTTCCTAAAATAGAAAAGTGAAGTGTTTGAGCGCTTCCGTCAATACAAACCTCCTATTGAGAAGCAATGTTGACACTACATCAAAGTCTTGAGGACTTACAGAGGTGGTGAATACATCTGAAATGATTTCCTACATTTTTGCAGAGAACATGAAATTCACAACAAATTTATAACAAGGTATAAACCTCAACAAAATGGTGTAGTAGAAAGGAAGAATAGGACCATTATGGAAATGGAAAGGAGTATGTTGAAGGAAAAACATTTGCCAAATTATTTCTGGATTGAAGGTGTTGCTTGTGAAACATATATCATGAATAGGTGTCCAACCAAAAGTCTCAGGAATGTAGTTCTTGAAGAGGAATGGAGTGGAAGAAAGCATGGTGTCACTCACATGAGAGTGTTTGAATGTGTGGTGTATGCACATGTCCCAAATGAGTTGAGGAAGAAGTTGGACAACAAGGTGGAGAAATGCATATTTGTTGGATATAGTGATGAATCCAAGGCATACAAGCTCTACAATCCATCAACCAAGAAGGTCATAATCAACAGAGATGTGTAGTTCATAGGAGAGGAAGCATGGGATGGAAGTTTAGAGAAAACAGTGAATGTCAAAACATGTAGACAAAGAGGAATTGACAGCAGCAAGAAATTCCTCAACAATGACTCCCTCTACTATTATTCAAGCGCAACAAAGCAGGTAGCAAGTAAAGTCGTCAACAAATAATAGGATAGTGTCGCACAGTCAAGCAAGTGCTTCTCCAAGCACGCTGCAAAGTGCATCACCAAGTGACATGTCAAGCCCATCTTTCGCAAGCATAAGAAGACCAAAATTCAGAAATTTAAATGAAATTTATCAACAAGATGTATTTGATAGTATTGTTGGTTTGAATTCCTTATTTGCATTATTTTGTCATGTAGATGATGCAATCCATTTTAAAGATGCAGTCAAAGAAGAAAAATGGGTTGCGGTAATGGAGGAAGAAATAGAAGCAATAGAAGCGAATGACACATGGGAGTTAGTGAACCTTTTGTAAGGAAAAGAAGTCATTGGATTGAAGTGGGTCTATAAGACCAAGAGCAACATTCAAGGGAAGATTGAAAGGCATAAAGCGAGGCTAGTTGTCAAAGGATACAAGAAGAAGCATGGAAGAGATTATGTGGAGACATTTGTGCCAGTTGCAACGATGGAGTCAATGCGTACATTCGTATCGATTGCAACGCAACATAGATGGGAAGTGTATCAAATGGATGTAAAATCAGCGTTCTTGAATGGAGTGTTGAAAGAGGAAGTATATGTTGCACAACCACCTAGTTATGAGGTAAAAGGCCTAGAAGACAAGGTGTATAGGTTGAGGAAATCTGTTTATGCGCTGAAGCAAGCACCGTGTTCATGGTATAATAGGATAAATGTTTACTTGTTGGACAATGGCTACGAAAAATGTGATGGAGAGCCCACATAACAGTAAACATTGAAACGAGAACTATAAACTCAAAATGGAAACTCTAGCCAAAAAACCCCAGAAAAAACATCAAAAACAGTGCTAAAAATGAAAAAGTGTTGATACTGAAATAACACCTTTTTTTTTTCTTGGGTAAATTTTCAACATGTTTTAAAAATGGCAGTGAAAACCAATTTTTTGTGCAAAAATTATCTAAAAAAACCCTCAAAATGAAAAGTGTTAATGCTAGGAGAACACTTTTTATTTTCGAAAGTAAAATTTGAACATTTCGAAATAATGGCATAAAACGTTTTATCATGACCCCGAAAAACATTAAATTAAAAAAAAAAAAAAA
>APFE031285893.1:77090-116825 GCA_000404065.3 Pinus taeda | reverse complement strand
AATGGGGTAGCAAGCTAAGTGGGCTTGATTGTGGAAAAACTCCACAGTTAAGCGCGCTTGAGCCAGAGGAGTTCTGGATGGGTGACCTCCCGGGAAGTCCTGGTTACCGAGTGCAAGCCCTGGAAGTGATGATTGATGCTATGTGATTCGTTCTCCACATTTCACTAGTTTCAATCCCACTTCTTCACCCCTGTGAGCATCACCCGATGCAATGAGTGCTAAGTGAACTATTCAAAAATCATGAGAAATTAGTCAGTTACGACTACCTCTCATGGAAATGGTCATACGTGAATGACTTACTTAACGCAGTTGAATCCCAAAATGATATCTAAAGCAACTACATTGTTATCGACAACATATTCAACAAAATATTATCACATTTGAAAGGTTAGCTTCCCTTTTGTTGTATGTAAGTTTTAAAATTCAATAGGTTTAATGAAATTTAGATTTTTTTTAGAAATTAAAATTTTAGAAAAGGCAGGTTTATCTGGCAGCCTCATGGTAGGTAGAAGGCCACTATGTCTACAGTGGATATGGTGGGCATGATCGTGTTCGTCAGTAGCACCCTCCCTCATGGCCCATCCCACTAAGGGTGAAGGTCGATTCTGAGAATCGGGACTCCGCACCCACGAGCCTGTTGGGCCGCGTGGGAGGGCCGAGACGGGGTTGCTCGTAGCCCCTCCCACCCCAACCTAGCGACCCAAAAAACCCATGCGGCCTCAGGGATGGGGTGGGAGTGGCTGCATGAAGCCCCTCCTGCCCCACCTGATGTCCCACCGGGCCCATGCAGCTGCGGGGTTGGGGCAGGAGGGTGCGCACAGCCCCTCCGCCCCACCCCCATCACCTAATGGACTCTTAGGAGTGGCCACTTGATTCTCAGTGGGGCAGAGGGGCTGGCCAAGGGGCTGTGGTGGTGGGTTGGGAGGGGCTATACACATCCCCCTCCCACCCCACCCCCACATCCCAATGAGCCCGTGGGTCTGGAGGCTCGTTGTAGACCCGTGGGGGTGGAGGCATGATTGAGAAATCAGGAACACCCCACGAGCCCTTCGCCATGGGAAGGCAGGAGGAGGATGCATTTTTTTAATTTCTTATTTAAAAATAATAAAAAATTAAAAGGTTATGTTTTACAAAATTATTTATCATTTATTGTTTTGTTTGATTATTTAAGCTATTTTTTTTGTAATTTACTTATTTATATATATGTGTATTTTTTTGCAGGAAAATGGCAATAAAGAAGATTTATGTCAATCTTTCTAGACCAAAGACTGATAAAATTAAAGGTGGATCCTCAAAAAGCATTGTTGAACAAACTAAACCTGAGCTAATAACTATGAATCTGTCAAGTGCCTCAAATGATAAGAAGATGATTTCATACTGGAAGAAATCAAAAGAAGTGAAGCTTCTAGAAAATGTATGGTATGTGAAAGATAGAGAAGGCGAACAGGAGCAGATATATCTATATGTTGATATCCCTAACAATAGTGGAATTTATGAGGTGCTAGGAAAAGTCATAGGCATCTATTTGATACCAGACACTGAAATTTTTTATCTACTTACAAAACTGCCCAAGTCACATCACAAGACTATATTGGTTATCATTGTCATTGTATGACATGACAGAGGAATCTACAGAGTTGTGTAAAAAAATTATAAATGACATTTCCCAAAATACCGTAAGTATTTTTATTTATATCTGTGTTTTGCGTTATTGTAATTGTCTCATTATATTTTTATAACTTAATTTTTATTGACATATGATATTCTTTTTGACAGAATTTTATTGAAAATATTTCAATTATGTTGGGAGGCATTCATTTCATGGAGCAAGATATTATGAATGTTGTCAACAGTTTGTACTCAAGGTCAGAAGAAGATATGGAAAACAAGAAAAAAGTAGTAATTCATGATGCTAAAAAACTACATCCAAGGGATCAGAAAAAATGTGTTTAGTGGATAAATCTAGCAAAGGTAGACATGTTACTTTTGAAGATGAGGAAGTTGAAACTGGCGTTGAAGAATACGTTGACATTATTGAGGATAACATTAGAACTGATGTTAGAAATGCAAAGAGCCATAAAATACCAAAAGTAACAATGCCCAGGAATGTTTTTGTTCTAGTTAATGATGAGAATGTTAGGAGAAAGAAAATGAAAGTTGAACATTCTCAAGTAGTCATTGCCAACAATGAAGATCCTAGTGAAAAATAAAAATAAAGTAGGGAAATCATTACACCAAGAGCTAATTTAAAGGATGACATTATTATAAAAAAAAATGCCATTCGACAACTTGACAAAGACTAACTTAATTGAGGGTAGTCATACATTTCAGCTTAATGTGAGAGAAACCTATAAGCCAAGTGAAGGACAACTTAAATATCAAATTAGAAAGCCACACCACCTACATGCTCACAACTTGAAGACATTGATGAGGTACAAGCCATATGCTCATGTGGTTAATTATGTGGTTCCTGTTGATCCAGTTCAAGTTCCCAACAAAGAAGCATTTGATAAGTCAAAATATTTTGAATACACTTATTATGTGCTTGGGGGGGACCATCCTCTAGAAGCTCAAAGGAAACTCTTAACATATTCTTTAGAATCTTTGTGAATGGTCGGCCACCATGGTTGTGCTTGCAGTATCTTCCTTGCAGTGGCCTTACCTCCTACATGGCCTCCTATGACTCCCACCTGACATTCACATAATACATCTTCTCTTTCATGCTGAAGTATGCAACGCCTTAATATTTGATCTAATCCTATTTTGTAGAGGTGTCCTGCGAAAAGTTGGTAGTCTCCATCTGGAAAATGACCTATCATGAATAATGTGGCGATCTCTTCTAGGTGATCCAGGACTGCCTCTATTCTGAATAAGTCGGCATCAAGCAACTGATCATCCAATGCTCCTCCATTCTCTCCTATCTCCAGTCGTGACAAGTGGTCTCGCCCCACATTTAGTCTGCTTGGTTTTATGACCACCTGGAAAGTAAATTCCTAGAATAGTAATAACCATCAACATATTCTGCCTTCTAGTACTGGTTTGTTCACTAAGTATTTCATTTCGTAATTATCTGTGAAGAATTTGAATGGCACTCCCAATAAGTAGTGCCTGAACTTTTGGAGAGAATAAACCATGGCCAAGGGCTCCCTCTCGGTTCTCGTATAATTTCTTTCTATAGATGACAACTTTCTGCTAGTGTAATACACCGGGTGATCCATATTTCTCTCCCTTGGTTGTGTGAAGACTGCTTCTAGCACTATCCCTGATGGATCAATGTGCACATGAATCATTTTGTTCCAATCTAGATAGACAAGGATTGGGGTGGTTACCAATATTTCTTTCAATATGTTTAGTGTTGTTTGAGAGTCCTCATTCCAAATGAACTCTTCCATCCTCTTTAGTAAACTTTCCATTGGGGATGTTATTGATGGATAGTTCCCAATGAAGCATTGGTAATACCCTGTATGGCCTAGGGTGGACCTCAGTTGCTTCACGTTGTGCGACGGCTCCATGTTGACAATTTCTGCAACCTTCACTGGGTCTACGCACACTCGATCCTTGGAGATGATATGGCCTAGAAGTGTCCCAAAAGGGACCATGAAAATACACTTCTTGAGGATTAAGGAAATTTGCAGTTGTCGGCACCTTTCAAACATAACCCTTAGAAAGCTGTTGTGTTTCTTTAACAGGCTATACACTGTCTAGTCATCGATATAAACCTCTAGAAACCTGTGAATGTAATATCAGAATGCAGCAATGGTAATCCTCGAGAAGATTGCTGGTGCATTCTTCAATCTAAATGGAATTACATTGTATGTGTATGATCCCCATTCGATAGTGAATGTTGTTTTCATTTTATCCTCCTCAGCTATTTGAACTTGATGGTAGCCTTAGAATCTATTTGTAAGGGAATATGCTTCATTACCCACCAAGTTTTCCAAGACCTCATTACTGAAAGGTGTTGGGAATGGGTTGTGTACACATGCATTGTTGAAACTTCTGTAATCAACACAGACCCTAATCTTTGTTGCATCCTTCTTGTTTTCTATGACCATTGGACTTATCCACTATGCTTCATCTACCAGAAATATAATCCCGGCTTCTAGCATTTTGTTGATTTCCTTCACCCTTGGATTCAGTCTATATGGTTTGTGCTTTACTGGATGACATCTAATCTTAGAATGATCTTCATCTCCCCTATGTCTGTTAGGTCCCTATCCTACTAGTGTAACCCCTTATTGTTATTAGTACAACCCCCTTATTATATTGTTGTGCCCATGTAGTCCCCATATTGTTATTATTGTGCCCCATAGAAGCCCACTATTGTTATTATTGTGCCCTTACATTATTGTTGTTATGTCAGCTCTGATTATATTATGACCCTTAGAATCCTATATATAGAAAGGAGGTCTTGTCATTTGTATCATCTAAGAATTGTTCATTTGTGTAATGTAAAGGAGGTTTCCCCCTCGAAGAGGATTATTTCTAAGGCGTTGATCTATCTTTTCTATCTTTTTGTGAGCTGGTTTCATAACAATGTCTCATTTTATCACCTTTAGCTCTGTTATTGATGCAAGAAACAAGTCCCGATACTTTTGTAATAGGTCAAAAATTTCTTTTCTAGTCTGTTCATCCCAATAATATCCTACATGCACCATTTTGGGTTTATCCTTTGTCCCAACTTTTTCTTTTCTTAGCTTCATTAGTAGAAGGTGAGCAACTTCTCTTGAGGGACTTTCTAGATGTCTCTCTCCTTCTGTTTCCTCGAAGGTAAAGTGTCTCAATCCATCTAACCCATCCTCATCTGACTCTTAATCCAGCTTATCACAGGTCACATATTCTATAGAATCCATGTCATACAGACACTGTAGAAATATTTCGTCAGGATAACCTTCAACTAACTGTGTTGGGGCAAACAAAAACCCTTTTATCACCTGGAGTGTCTTATCCATGAATTTACCATTGCCCTTGAATGAAAAGATTCTAATGAATTGTGCCTCTAAAACATCCCAATCCGTCATTTGTCTATGCATTTCCTCTTGTACGTACCAAGCTTGGCGAACAGTTCCTAGGGTATGCATGAATATATGTACCCCTAGTTCTTTGGTATTCCCTAGCATTCTAACCTTTTATGCAGGCTTCAATGTGCCTCTCAGGACTTGAATTCCCTCTGTATTTCACATTATCCTACGGTCAATCTTCATCTGGGGCAAGCCTTCCCCTCATGGCTTGCTTGATGTTTTCCCAATTTCGCAATGTGTTGTAGTGTTTTCTCCACCATCTTATTGGTGTTGCTAGGAGCGCGATATCAAGAAAAGGAATCTGTTGATCTTCCCTCATTTCTCTGCATATCGTTTTCAAGAAGACACCAACCGGTTCAATGTCGTAGTACTTGGGATAGTTTCTTACCTCTGTTCCTATCCAATTGACTTGACTTATCATTTCACATCGTTCAATGTTTAGTTCATATCCACCTTGCTACCATGCATCCCATGCCGCTTCTAAACCAGTCTCTAAGCTTTGAATACTTCTCCAAATGACGGATCCTCCTGTAGTAGGATTTATGTAATCTTACCTTTTTCCCACTGTTAGTGTGTATAGCTAATCTAGCATCCCTAGTTCATTCCTATCATCCACAGGTTCTGTGAACCTGGGTCCTTGATAAGGGTCCAAGGGTTGGATCACCCTCATTCCCTCTACTTCGAACATCATCAACTCTTTCTTTATGTTGATGAAAACATAGTTTTCACAAGCCCAGTTCATCCCAAGGAGCGTTGGGTATGGGTCCTTATCTCCCATTATATCAATAACATCTAATTATGTGTGCATCTTCACCCCCACCAGATCTACTTCTATGTTTTCTATCCTTCCAATGGGTAGTATACAATACGGGTTCACCATTCTCAGTTGAATCGGTGAGTATTTCAGTTGCAACTTCCCCATTGCCTCCCATGTTTTCTTAGGCAGGATGTTTACATCCGATCCTAGTTCTAGCATCGTTTCCCTAATATGGAATCCCGTAACTTGAGCATTAATTCATAATTGTTTTCCACTTCTCTTCTTGTTCCGCCTCACTCTTCTGGAATTCTTCTCTAGTAGGTTGGCAGGTGATTGTTCTGCTTCCCCTTCCTCCACTGGTAATGCAGCCTTTAAATTTCTTCACAACTCCTTTAACATGTGTTCATCTTCAACGATCTACAGGAATAATTTAAACTATTCTTCAATTGGCTGGTTGCGATCGAGCACGTGACCATTCTATCTCTAGTCTTCCTTCATATTGGTCATCCCCTCAAATAGCTTAGCTTTTGGCACTCAAGCTGATATGCTTTCTTTGGAGATGTTGCTTTAACAATCAAGGGTGAGTCCACCGTATTATGATCCTCCCCCTTTTTCTTTCCTCCTCTTGTAATTATATTAATATTCGTAGTGGGAAGACCATTGTCAGTATGAGGTTCGGCATTAACTAGGTTAACCCCCTTTTGTTTGCTCCATTGTTCCCACTTTGCAATGTGTTCTGGGCAATCCTTCGTGGCTTGAGTGTTAATTCTGCATTGTGAGCACCATGGTCTCCTAGGGAGTGGGCATTCCTTGGCAACATGTCCTTCTTGATCACAGTTGTAACATCTTATGGAACCTCTCCCTCCCGTTCTTCCTCCTCTCCCATTTCCTCCTTGTCCTCCTTAGTTTGACTCACTTATCTTGAATGTCGAATTTCTAGCCATTCTGCTAGAGCATCCAGTGCTCAACACTGGTCAGTGTGATGTGTTGTAGATGCATAAAACTCACAATAGTTGTTTTCAGGGACATCAGAGTACTTCTACAGTATCAGGCACATCTGTGGCATATGTCCATACATTCTATAGATCTCGTAATAGTCCTAGTTATTTTGTCCAAGAAAAGCTACTTGCACTCCTACTACCGCAACTCCTGTGGTTGGTGGAGTCCCTGACGATCCCATAACCCACCCTGGATGGTTAATTCCTTGCAACCTTGGGCATTCTCTCGCAACATGTCCTTCCACCATGCAGTGTGTGCACCATATGTTGAGTCTGGCTAGTCACACTGGTTTAAGATCCTTCAGTTTCTCTGTTAAATTTGCAATCTGATTTTGCATGCCCATGATTGACAGATCCTGCAAACTCATTCCTCTTGATATTCATGAGGATATCCAGTCATGGCCTTTATGCGTGATGCTTGCTCCAAAGCATCTTGGAGAGTTTTGATTTTATGTTGTGTTAGTGGCGTTATTATAAGGGGTAAGAGTAGAGTGTAACTTAGCTTAGAAATTTCATCCTTAACCCTTTGCATGAGTTCCCAAGTAGTTTCACCCTCCTTTTGCTTGATCTCTCACAGTTCTGATCACCCTTTCTATTCTGTCTGAGATACTTTGAATTCTTTCATATCATCTATCATGGGATTCTCGTTTTATTCTACCCACTTTATAAACCAACGTAGAGCTCTCTCCCTCAGTGTGGTTTGGAACTCAACAGTCTTGGTGTTTTATAGAGTCTATCATGTTCTCCAAATAGCTTCACAGAGATACTAGTATTGTTCCACATCTTCGTTTCCCCACCTCACAAACTCTGGATATCTGGTAAAATATCCTGCTATGCTTACTTGGGTATGAGCTAGTAACACGAACCGTTGTTCCCTGGTTTTTGGGATCCTTGCAATCCCAAGTTACTAATACCACTGGTTCCTTTGTTACTTCCAGTATTAAAACTGGCCTTATATTTCTTGTGGACACTATGTACCCATATTGCCTTGGCTAATTTAATAACAAATTTCTCCAGATTATAGTAAGGTACCAAGGGAAGTTTGGGAGGGATGCTACCTATACCTTGGGGGTATTGTTGCCGACTCCTAATTGATGGTTCTCCTTCAGCAAATAATCTTCTCATGATGCCACCCACATCCTCTTCTCTCTCCCCCTCATACCTACTCAACATTTTCTCCTACATTATCCCTTCCGCAACCTATAAGGAATGGTCTTCTTCATCCTCCTGGCTCATATAACTCATGTTGTCGATATTTCTCTATTCTACATCTTCTTTCCCTTCCCGTTCCTCTTGTGGTTTTCTCGTCACCGCTCCTACTTGGTGGGGTCCCATTTTTCTTTTCTTCAGAGTCTAAGTCACTCTTTCTTGCCACTTGTTAGCTAGTAGCGCTCTCCTCTATGCTCTAACATCTCTAGCTTTCTTAAAACTTTCTACATCCATCCCTTTAGCAACATTGTTATTCTCCAACTGGTAGCATTCTCCACCTAGGTCTTTCCCCTAGTACTGGGTTTTTACGCTATCATTTCTGCAATAGGTGAGGGCAGTAGTCCTTCTTATACCATAAACATTTTAATCCATAGTGACACTTCCCTCATCAACCTTCCTCTTAGTCTGGATCCAAATGTTACTTCTACCTTTGAAAAGGATTGATAAATTTCGGCAAAAAACTCAACTGTATATCCTTCCACCATAGTCTTTACCCAAAAGTTGACTGCTCTGGTCAGATCATTGTCTAGCTGCTAGAGCGATATGAGATCTGAAGAAGTCCAGTTGTGACAAGATGACTTCGACCTCCCTAACTGATTATGTCCTTTCAGTCTTCTTAACTAGTTATATAAGTCTCCTAGGAATTTGCACTAGAATATCTCATATTGGTCATTGGTACCATCAGCATATAAAATCCATACACACACCTTATCGATCGGTTGATTCCTATGGATAACTTTCTCTGCTATAAACTGATCTATTTTTTTATTCCACCAATCCCTAATCTCTTTCTTGAATATCCTCGACACCATGTTCCAAACCATTTCTTGTAACTTCAGGTCCCAGCAATGGAACCATTTGTTGGCACGAAAGAGTCATCAGGGGAAAATACCCTGGGTTCAAGTGCAAAGAGCCAACAATGGTTTGCTATAGTCTAGGAGAACATTGTCATTTTCACCTTACCCACGGGTTAAGGAGTCTCACCTAAGGTGTGCCATGACTAGAACTAAGAAGGGTTCGTCATGTAGTCAATCAAGCACTAAAAGATAATAGATACACAACATCACATACATAATCAAGATAACAACATACTATCTGATACACAGAAACTACTACATTCATGAATCTTACAAGACATTTTAAGATTTTAAGTGGGTCACCATATCATATGCACTCATACACATTATGCTAAGCAACTAGTATAAACTTTACTTTATATTGATTCAACAGTAAAACATTACATGACATCTCAACATTTTCCACAGGTGATTACAATGAGTACTTATTTACAGACTCGCGGGATCATTCTCAAACTCAAAGGTCTTGCTCAGATATGTCTTGGCATTCTGGTACCATTCGGCTACAACCAACTATCTCCTCCACAACACCAACACAAGAGCCTAATCCACCAACCGCTCATCCTTATGGGCCTTCTCATTTTATATTTCCCCCTGCCACTTGGACTGCTAGTTCCTGATCGGTTGGTCTTTCCCTCGACTACCACTCCTCCTTCCTATTCGCTCAGCTGCCTTTTTCTTCTGCTGGAACCTTCCCACAACACCTCCACAACTGCCTGTTTCTACTTTGTTGTCTAGTTGTCCTCCTCGAAAGCTAACTATTGCTGCCACCACCCATTTCCTCCTCATTCTTGGGCCAGCCAAAATAATTAAAACCTTTGGAAAATCAAAATGAAGTCCCCAACAAGTTATACGAGATCCATAGTTTTAAGCACACGGATGTCAAAGTATAGTATATGAAGAAGTATCCATTCGACCTATGAAGTTACAATCCGTAGGACCCATATTGTCTTGTGAAGGATCACTGCACGAGAGTACAGTTCAACTCGATCCACGGGGAATTTCATTGGGCAAAGGTGGACCCATGGAGATATTCCTATATTTTCTTGAGACCCAATGAACAGGTCGGCTTCACTGTGGAGTGGTTAGCAAAGAAACATCTTAGAGGGTACCAGAAGTAGCAGCAGTAGTAGAGGTGAGCATACTAGTGTGCGACAAGGGAAAGAGAAGATTATCGATCGCATGGAGGAAGAGAAAAGATGCAAGTTCAGGTCAGATCCACTTGTAGAGAAAGAATTTATGGCTATAGAGGTGAAGAGGAAACAACGTGATAAGAGAATCATGCAAAGGAAGAGGGAGAAACAAAGGATGGAAGAGAGGGAGAAGGAGTTGCATGAGTTGAAGGAAAAACTCTGGGAGGAACAAGATATGCATAAAAAAGAGAGGGAAGTACAACAACAATAGGTACAGTAGGGGGTGAAAAATGTGAAAACATATGAAAAAGTGCCCATACAAGTAGTGGACTCATCAGAACAACTGGCATCAGGCAAGTAGGGTGAACCACCACAGGAGAAAGACTTCACTGATGAGGTAGAGCAAGCACTTCAACAATTGGATACGGATATGGAGCAACAAGAATTGGAACAAGACATCGACCTCATGCCTCATCACCAAGAGGTCAAATTACCCACTTCACCACATCCAGAATATGAGCAAGTCTCAAGTGATCAAGGAGGCATTAAGATCCTTAGAGATCAATGGGAAGTAGAGATGCACAACATCTCATTCGACGAGTCTCAACATAAAGTTGTGAAATCTTGTAGCGTGTCGAATACAGATGATACAAATTAAGGAACAAGTGATAGTGGTTGACATGTGCGAACATCTAACAGTTTGGCCGATGATACAAGAGTGTATGCCAAAGACACTAGCTCAATTATTCGCTTTCTGATAGCTGAGAATGAGCGAATGGCTAAGGAGATACAAACATCCAAGCAAGGAGGAAAGTTGGTTACATCATCTACCCAAGTAGAACTAAAGAAGGACATACTAGATGAAGTGTTGTCCCTTGACATAGTCATGCGGGCATTGTATTCCAAGTTTCGTACCATGCACAAGGCAGTTGTCAATCTCAATGGATGGTAGCAGCGATGTGTTAGAAGAGAAATTACCTTAGTGAACACGCATGCTATTGTTGATTACATTCAAACATGGATGATGAGATACAAGGGAGTCCCGATTCACTTGCCTATGATGACAAAGCCCAGAGTGGTCGAGTTGAAGGCATGTATCTGGAGTCAGATCTGGAACTATGAAGAGCTCCTGCAACTCATCACTAGAATACAAGCTTCACATGCACATATATTCAAGAGTATGGATGTTGTGGTGCACGCACATGTGATACCATCTATTGGGACTCTCAGCCAAGCGAAGACAAAGGAACATGTCTGATTAGAGCTTGACTCGTACTTTGACGAGTTGATATGCATTTACACCAACCCGGACTTGTCCATTAGTGTAGACATCATGCACAAGTATGTTGCTATTCTGATTGAATTGAAGACAATGATGCACATGCTTTCAGACGAGTTGGATAGAGGAGCTCGAGTTGGCACCACTACGCTACTACTAATGACAATGAAGATGTCGAAGATTTGGTCTTCCAACAGTTGTCCGAGTCATAGTGATGTCTAGCATGGCTTGATCAAGCCATTTTGTCTCACATGGGTACATGTGCATTGTAATGTAATGCCTTGTCAAGTGTAAGTTTAAGTGTTGATAGTTGGATGTAACAGTCATGGAGTAGATGAAGAGTCATGAGGGTAGATGAACTGTCACAAAGGGGAATGTCAAGGGTCACCCCACCCTTTGCTATAAATAGTCCCTCATAACTCACTGTATAGGCTTTTGGTCAGCCAAGCTTCTGATAAGACTATTTTGGAGAGAGCTTGGGAAATATTGTAATGAGCCTTGACTTCTCCACTGTGCAGTGCTAGTGCATCTCTTTGGAGGAGCAAGCAGTTGTGGCTATAACATTCCACTATCGGAACTAGTGTTTGGACATGGATGTATTCTATGACTGGAACTTACACTTCTTAATATAACAATTGTTGGCATTATGACACAGGTTTAGTGTTATGACACAGGTGTTGTCCTTGATGGCAACTCACTCAGATGATAAATCACAGTTCAAGATCACAGAATGAAGGAAAAAGAGGTATATGCAGGTTCCCCTTTACCAAACCATGTATACACACGGGTTCACAGACCAAAAGACGCATATGTGTATACACACACTTTCACGCAAGGAAAAGCACATACATGTTGGAAAAATTGGTTTTGGTCCATGGTATTTGGTCTTTGGTATTTTGACCCATGGTATTGGTCCAAGATATCTTGTCCGAAGTATTGACCCCAAGTATTTGGTCCAAGGTATTGATTCTAAAGTGGTTTTGGACCATGGTATTGAGTAAGGCCTAAGACTATAAAAGGAGGAGGAGATCATTAGGCAAAGGCACTCAAGCATTGAATATCTAATGAAGAGAAAGATCTAGAATACTGGTCATTGGTTAAGGTGCATAGATGGATCTGAATCAAGGAAGAACCTGAGTGCTTGAAGAAGGATAAGTTCTATTGATGGGTCAAGATCTTTAGGCTTGAAGAGAAGTATCTCTGTGTGGTTTTGATCTTTTATTGGCGCATGTTGTAACCTGTAAATCTGATGATCTGGGTATAAATGATGTCTAAATAGTTGTAAAGGTTAAATCATCTTTTACAGATTTGTACGCAGGTTCAATATAGCAAAGATGTGTATACACACTGTTTCAACATTTAAAAATAGCGTATACACAAGTCTTCCTTCAGATAACATCGTATGAATGCAGGTTCGACACATTGAAGTAGCATACGTATCATAAAATATGTTTTACCTACTTTTGTTTGTTGTTTGTAGTGTTCTAGGTTGTGCATTTGGTTTTGGTTACTGTTACTATGTTTTGGTTACAGAATTCAGAAAAGTGATTGTTTGGTTTAGTTTTGGTTGGTGCAAAGGAGATTGATTGATGCAGATATATTTGATGTTTGACTAATGTTATTGCTGGATCCAGTCTGAAAATTTATGAAACGTGATCCCTGGAAGAAAAGAGATGGTTGTATCCCTCTGTAGGTCAGCACCTACGTACTAGTAAACACATCAGCTAGTACAAGAGCTAAGGGGGTTGTAGATCCCTTCCAGAAAAAGCTGGAGAATGAGAGAAGGTTGTAGCCTTCTGCAGGTAGAAGCCTGCATACTAGTATAAGGCTGCACCAGTACAAAATTTGTAAAAGAAGTTTCTTATTAAAGAAAGATTGAGATGGTTGCAGTAGGTGGTTTTTCACCCACATTGGGTTTCCACCTTATATCTTGTGTTCATGTGTGTGATTTCCTATTCTGTTTACTGCATATGAATACTGGTTATATGGTTTTGATACACAGATTAAAGATCAAATAACTAAATTATAATATTGCAAGGTATACGCTAGTTGGTTTAAACACAGTTGTGTATACACGTAGGTTTCATTAACAGAAGTAGCGTATATAAATCTATTTATGGAAATGAAAGATTGTTAAATTGCTAATACTGATTCACCCCCCCCCAACCCCCTCTTAGTATTATTTCCAACAATTGGTATCAGAGTAGGTCCTTTAGAAAAAGGTTGATTACTTAGAGGAAGATCTATCATCATGAGTACCTATGAAAGAGAGGGATCCATTAGATCACCAATCTTTGATGGGAGAAACTTCATCTATTGGAAGGTAAGAACCACAACCTATCTTCAATATCTTGGAACAGAAGTTTGGGAAATCGTGGAAGGAGGATACACATTTCCATCAGCAATTCCTACAGATACTGTAGGTAAAAAGCAGTATGAAACAAATTCCAAGGCTATCAACACACTATTGGGGAGTCTATCACAATCAGAATTTGTCAAGGTTATGGAGCTCAAAACCACCAAAGAAATATGGGACGAGATCGTTCTAAGATATGAAGGAGACGATCAGGTAAAATGTGCAAAACTACAATCTCTCAAAATTCAATATGAAACGCTCAAAATGCACAATGATGAAAGTATAGCTAATTACTTCTTACGTATAGATGAGATTATTAATCGCATGAAAAACTTGGTTGAAGAGATAAAAGAAGTCACTGTAGTTGAAAAGGTTTTGAGATCCCTGCCTTCTAAGTTTTAATCAAAAGTTTCTACCATAGAAGAAAAGCAGAATCTTCAAAGTATTACTATGACACAGTTGCATGGAATCCTAACTGCTTTCGAAATGAGAAAAGGGGGTCCATCAGATATGAGAGAAGCCACATTCAAGGCTTCGGGAAGAGAAGAGATTAATGAATTGGGACACATTTCATAAGGGGAGGAAGAAGCAAACTTTATCAAGAACCTTCAACAGGGTTTTGGAATATTCAGAGGTAAAATACCTTTCAAATGCTTTGCTTGTGGAAGAGTTGGTCATTATGTAGCCAAATGTCCTAATAAAGATAAGCTAGATAAATGTAAGGAACTGACAAAATGGAATAGGAAACAGAATGTAAGTAAGAAGAGCCACTATACACATGAAGATAGTGATGGTTTATCAAATAGTGATGAAGATGAACATGGTAATGATTATAGACTTTTGATGGCTTTTTAAGATGATGATTTCTTGGATGCTTTAGATGAATATGGTCTCTATGAAGAAATTTCTAAACTTAAAATCTGTTTAGAAGAAAAGAGTATGATTATATATATTCTGACATTCCAACTTGCTGAAAGGGGAAAACACAATGAAAAGCTAGAATGTGAAATTGTGGGTCTAAGAAAAGATATTGAGAAAACAAAAGCTCTCAATCTTAGATCTTCTAAGGGAGTAGAAACTTTAGATGAAATTATCAAAGTGCAACATTCTCCTCTGATAAAGATAGGTCTTGGATATAGAAAAGAAGCATCTCAAGCATAGAAGCCATCAACCTCCAAAAGTTATCTTGATGCAGCAAGGAGAAGTGAACAGGTTGATAATCATCAGCAAAGGCATAAAGCAGATCATCAGGTAAACCAGGTTCAATTTACTTCAAGGATGAATAGAAGCTATAACCAATCACAGGTAAATCAGTCTCAATTTTCTTCAAGAATGAATGTCAATGGAAACTGCAATC
The DNA here is from genome assembly GCA_000404065.3 of Pinus taeda. Taxonomy (NCBI): domain Eukaryota; kingdom Viridiplantae; phylum Streptophyta; class Pinopsida; order Pinales; family Pinaceae; genus Pinus; species Pinus taeda. The sequence continues at coordinate 101,858 of APFE031285893.1, read as the reverse complement.
ATCAGGTCAGTAGATTTGATAATCACAGGAATTTCTTTAATGGCCAATGTTTTCATGTCATAACTTTGGACACAAAGTTGCTGAATGTGTTGTTTACAAGACCATCATGACTAGAGAAGCATGAAATCAAAGGAATGTGACTGGGATCATGAAAAGGACCTACAATAACATTTTTTCTCTTGAAAATGAAATAGAATGCTCTATCTGTAACAACTTTGGTCATGAAGTTTCTGAATGCAGGAGTAAATATAGGCAAACATCTCAGAAGGAGCAAGCTTCATTAGGTCCCAAAACATGGATAAAGAAAGAACCACAAACAAAAAGATGTGGAATATTCTTATATGTAGAAGGACAAGAAAATCAATGGTATATCGACAGTGGATGCTCGAAACACATGACAGGTGATAAAGAAAAGCTTCAGTCATATAATGCCTTAGAAAAGGAAAAGAAGGTCTCATTTGGTAATGAAACTCATGTAGTCATAAAAGGTAAAGGCTTTGTTCTCTTAAAAGAAAAGGTTAAAGCTGGGAATGTTATGTATGTAGATGGTCTAAAGCATAATCTATTGAGTGTCAGTCAAATGTGTGATCAAGGAAATGAGGTAGTATTTCGATCAAATGGATGTGTTGTTCGTGAGCTTGACACAGGAGAAACAGTGATCAAAGGTGTAATAATTCCAAACAACTTGTACATAGTCAAGGGGGGACAACAACAATGCTACCTAAGAAAAAATGATGAACACTAGCTATGGCATAGAAGATTGGGGCATCTAAGCTTCCCTAAAATAAGAAAAGCATGCAGATACAAGGATGTTTGTGATCTTCCAAATATCAGCATTCTATAAAACACAATATTCAAATCATGTCAATTTTGTAAGAAAACCAGAGCACATTTCCCTAAGAAGGAAGGATCAGCTAGCAAGCTTGTTGTACTTGCTCACACTGATTTATGTGGTCCATCTAGGAAAAAGTCACCTCATGGAGAAGAATACTTTATATTGTTCATTGACGACTTTTCAAGAATGTGTTGGATAGGACTTCTAAAGAATAAAGAAGAAGCTTTTGAAAAGTTCAAAGCCTTCAAATCCTTGGTTGAAAATGAATCAGATCCCACAATCAAATGCCTCAGTTAAGATTGAGGAGGGTAATTTACCTCGAATTAATTCTTCGGCTTTGGGAATTCTCTACAGCAAGAACTCCTCAGCAAAATGGAGTGGTAGAAAGGATGAACATAATTTTTCAACAAATGGCTCGTTCTATGCTAGATGAGTCTGGAACTCCTAAAACCTTCTGGGGAGAAGCTACATTTGTTGCCATCACTATTCTCAACAAAACAAACATCCGAGTAAATAACACTCAAACGCCACATGAACTAAGACTCCTACTATAAAATACTTCATTGTTTTTGGAAGAAAATGTCACATCAAAAGGACTGATGAAAAATTTGGCAAGTTTGAACCTAGAGCAGATGAAGGAATTCTCCTTGGTTACTCTTCCCGAAGTAAAGGATACAAGTGTTATAATAAAAGACTTGGGAAAATTGTTGAAAGTATTGATGTTGTGGTTGATGAAGGAGGCAAAAATCCAAAGCAGGTAAAAACCGAAGATTATGAAGAAGATGAGGACTATCCTTCCACATCAAATCAGACAAATTGTGAAGAAGAAACCAATGAGGCACCAGAAGAATAGATAAGGGTAGAAGAAAAGAAGCCATCCAGGTATGTTCAAAAGAATCATCCAGAGACTCAAATTTTGGGGCAGAAAGAGGCAGGAGTGCAGACAAGAAGAATTATTACAGAAGCTTCAAGCTATCTAGCATTGCTTTCCTCCGTTGAACCACATAATGAAAATGAAGCATGCAAATATGAATGTTGGGTCAAGGCCATGAATGAAGAACTTGAGCAGATTGAAAAGAATAATACTTTGGAATTGGTTCCTAGACCTAATGATAAGAATGTCATAGGAACCAAATGGATAGTAAAAAACAAGTTGAATAAAAATGGAGAAGTTATTAGAAACAAGGCCAGACTTATTTGTAAAGGGTATGCTCAACAAGAAGGTATAGACTTTGAAGAAACATTTGCACCTATTGCTAGACTTGAAGCCATAAGAATGCTTCTTGCTCTTTCTAGTTTTCAAAAGTTCAAGGTATATCAAATGAATGTGAAATCTGCCTTTCTTAATGGAGACCTAGAAGAAGAAGTGTATATTGAATGACCAGATGGATTCATCCTTGGAAATGATCCAAAACTTGTATGCAGACTTAGAAAGGCTCTCTATGGTATACAACAAGCTCCAAGGGCCTGGTATTATCATCTTGACAAATACCTTCATCAACAAGGTTTTTCAAAAGGATCAGCTGATAGCAATATATATAAAAATTGACAATGATAAATTGCTAATACTTGTTGTGTATGGTGATGGTATCATTTTTGGTAGCAATGAAGGAGCCATGAGTCAAAACTTTGCCTTGGTAATGCAGAAAGAATTTGAAATGTCCTTGCTTGGTGAGCTCACATATTTTCTTGGCTTACAAGTTCAATAAAATAAAGATGGTATTTTTTTATCACAAACCAAGTACCTCAAGCAAATCTTGAAGAAATATGGCATGGAAGATTCTAAACTAGTATGTACCCCTATGGTAACAGGATGCAACCTCAACACAAATGATGAATCAAAACCAATACATTAACCAACCTACAGATCCATGATTGGTAGTCTGCTCTATCTAACAAGTACCCAACCATACATCATGCATGCAGTAGGAATAGTTGGAAGATTCCAAGCGAATCCAAAGGAATCACACCTCTAGGCAGTCAAAAGGATCTTCAAATATGTTCAAGGAACTCAAAATTTTGGCTTATGGTATCCTAGGGACACAAATCTTACACTTCATGCATACACAGGTGTAGATTGGGCAGGAAGCGTGGATGATAGAAAAAGCACTAGTGGTGGTGCATTCTATATGGGTTCCAGATTAGTGTCTTGGTTCAGCAAGAAACAAAGTTCAATGGCATTATCTAAAGCTGAAGCAGAATATGTGGCTGCTGCATCTTGTTGCACACAACTCCTTTGGATGATGCAAACATTGCAAGACATTCAAATCTCATGTAGTCCACCTATCTCCATTCTATGTGATAATACAAGTGCAATCAATATTTCAAAGAATCCAGTCATGCATTCGAAGACCAAGCACATACCTATCAAATATCATTTTCTCTGGGAACAAGTGCTTGAACAAAAGGTCAAATTGGAGTATGTTCCCTCCAAGGAAGAAGTTGTTGATATATTCACCAAACCACTGCCTAGAGAGACATTTGAATACCTCAGGCAGAAGATGGGAGTAGTTGATGCAGCATCTTGTTGTTGACACTTATCTGTTTCAAAGAACAGTGGTTGTACATGAGTCTCATGAAGTGTATCCACATACATACGCGAGTTTCTGTGGATAAAGCCACATATATGTTTGGTTTGAAGAATATTAGTGGGCCAGACTCAGGATGAAAAGAGTCTGGTATGGGTCTAACAGTCATCATCTGGCACAGGTTCAGGGCGAGCATATTCTTCTAATAATGCATTATCATTGTTGGCATTACCTTAGAAGATATTGGTACAATTTCACAGTTGTTTTTTACTTAGGTGGAACAGGTGCCGAAGGAGATCATGGTTGTTGGTCTAGATGGTGATTAACAAATGCTACTGATGATAGTTGTTGATGACTATCATAGTCTTGTTTTTTATATTTTGTCTCTATGTTATTATAACTTTTATTATCAAGTTCATGTAACGACCTTTTTTTTCCCCACTATGCCTGGGCTGGATGATGTAATGTTCTTGTTTTATCACGTGTAAATTTTTTATGTATCCCCACTTGGTTGGGTGGATGTGTAAATCTTATTATATCCCCACTTGGTTGGAAGATGGATGTATGTATGAGTCTTTGGTGATAGGAAGGTCATTTATGATGTATAGAGTCATGTTCCTCTTGTAGAACATCTTTTGGCAAACCTTTCTTACAGTAAGGGGGAGAATGAACAACACACTTCAGCATATCAGATAATTCAGCATGTACTCAGGGGGAGCATAACCCTTTGCCCGTGATGACAAAGGGGGAGAATGAATTGGGGTTGCCATCAAGTCCAAAGGGGAGATTGTTGGCATTATGACACAGGTTGGCACTATGACACAGGTGTTGTCCTTGATGGTAACTCACTCAGATGACAAATCACAGTTCAAGATCACAGAATGAAGGAAAAAGAGGTATATGCAAGTTCCCCTTTACCAAACCACGTATGCACACAAGTTCGTAGACCAAAAGGCGTGTATGTGTATACTCACAGTTTCACACAAGGAAAAGCACGTACATGTTGGAAAAATTGGTTTTGGTCTATGGTATTTGGTCCTTGGTATTTTGACCCATGGTATTGGTCCAAGGTATCTTGTCTGAAGTATTGACCCCAGGTATTTGGTTCAAGGTATTGATTCTAAAGTGGTTTTGGACCATGGTATTGAGTAAGGCATAATACTATAAAAGGAGGAGGAGATCATTAGGAAAAGGCACTCAATAATTGAATATATTATGAATAGCAAGATCTAGAATACTGGTCATTGGGTTATGGTGCATAGCTAGATCTGAATCAAGGAGGAACCTAAGCGCTTGAAGAAGGATAAGTTCTATTGATGGGTCAAGATCTTTAGGCTTGAAGAGAAGTATCTTTGTGTGGTTTTGATCTTTTATTGACGCATGTCGTAATCTATAAATCTGATGATCTGGGTATAACTGATGTCTGAATAGTTGTAAAGGTTAAATAATCTTTTACAGATCTGTACGTAGGTTTAGTGTAGCAAAGACACGTATACACATTGGGTCGGCATTTAAAAATAGCGTATACTCAGGTCTTCCTTCAGTAACAACGTATGAATGTAAGTTCGACACATTGAAGTAGTGTACATCTCATAAAATATGTTTTAGCTACTTATGTTTGTTGTTTGCAGTGTTCTGGCTTCTGCATTTGGTTCTGGTTACTGTTACTGTGTTCTAGTTACATCATTCAAAAAAGTTATTGTTTGATTCAGTTTTGGTTGGTGCAAAGGAGATTGATTGATGTAGATATATTTGATGTTTTTCTAATGTTATTAATGGATCTAGTTTGAGAATTTATGAAATGTGGTCCCTGGAAGAAAAGAGAAGGTTGTAGCCTTTTGTAGGTCAGCACCTACATACTAGTAAACACATAAGCTAGTACAAGAGCTAAGGGGGTTGTAGCTCCCATCCAGGAAAAGCTGGAGTACGAGATAAGGTTGTAGCCTTCTGTAGGTAGAAGCCTTCATACTGGCATAAGGCTACACCAGTAAAAAATTTGTAAAAGAAGTTTCTTGTTAAAGAAAGATTGAGATGATTACAGTAGGTGGTTTTTCACCCATATTGGGTTTCCACCTTATATCTTGTGTTCATGTGTGTGATTTCCTGTTCTGTTTACTACATTTGATTACTGGTTATATGGTTCTGATACACAGATTAAAGATCAACTAACTAAATTATAAGATTCCAAGGTATACGCTAGTTTCTCTAAACACAATTGCGTATACACGTAGGTTTCATTAATAGAAGTAGCGTATTGGAAATGAAAGATTGTTAAATTGCTAATACTAATTCACCCCCCCCTGTATTATTTCCAGCAACAAGAGCCAACACATTTCATGCATATGTTGTATTGTATTCTATGCTATTTGGTTTACTCTAAATGATATATGTATATTTTTGCTTATGCATGCATGTATAGCTTTTTGTGTATGTATGTATGAATATTTCTTAAATGTGTTATCGATTTAACCATAATTTTCGATTGCTAGCCAAATTTCCTTGCATGTTGTGATGCATATTTTCTTGTGTGTTCCCTTTTTTAACTTTGTTCTATTATAGGTTTCCAAGGTGTATGTATGTATGAATCTTTCTTAAATGTGTTGTTGGTTTAACCATAACTTTGGATTGCTAGCCAACTTTCCTTGCATGTTGTGATGCATCTTTGCTCTTTTGTTCCCTTTGTTAACTTCGTGCTATCACATGTTTCCAAGGGGCACATTCATCTCAACCCTCGTGTGTTAGAACCTCTCATGCACCTTCCTTGGTTCACTACATATGTAACACACTTGCTACCAACAGAGTTATCTTACTTGCCTCTGTGCAAAATCGTCATCAAGGCATTACCATATGACCCATTGTTGGGACTCCTAAACCAAACGATTTGAGGTATATGATGAGTCCCATAAATGGGTAATTATATGGGCTCATTTTGCCTCCTAACTTAGCTTAATCCACCATTCTCATTATTTTATTGCATGTTTTTTATTATATTTATGCTAATAGAGTGAGTTGGGTTGGTCATTATGCGATGGAGTCTAATGTGTGCTTAATGCATATTTTTGGTCAATTTTGGAGACAAAGTCAAAGATTTAATGGAGATTTGGCAGCAAATATTTGAAGAAAACAAGGGAGAGGATTTATAGGAGGGTGTCCCCCTCATTTATTACTCCTTACGTTGAATTCTCCTTCAGGAAGCTCGGAGCACAAGTAGCCACATCAATGCACCAAAGAGGTAGCCAAGCAAGTGGAGGATAACTTCTGTCTATGTCAAGTTTTGGGATCCAGGCCTCCCTCATTTTAAGGAAGATGTTGGGAGCTTCAGTTGTATAAGTAGATAGGCCTAGGGCCTCATTAGGTTGTTGAATGTTATTCAAATTTTCAAACTTTTGTTGCAGTTTTGCTCTGCTCAACTTCGAGCTTACTTTTGTGGTAGTTTCATGTAATCTTACTGTTATTTTGATAATGAAGATGAGGTTGTTTTTGAGCTAGCACTGAGTCACCTCAGAGGGCTGAAGCTCTTGGGTTAGGGCCCAATCCAAGCAGCCAAACACCTCTTTTCTTGAATTTATATGTTTTGTTTCAGTTTATGAATTAATTGCTATTAGATAGATTTCTTTCTTAGTTAAGGATAGGTTGCTTTTGCTGATTTAAAAGGTTGTTTCCATTTCAGTTTGTTGTAGCAGGTTAAATAGTGATAGGAAAAAGATACAAAAATGCCATCAATAGAGCCTTGGCCTCCTTTCCTCCCTTTGGGACCATGAACTGAGGACACGACCCTCTTTCTACCACAAAAATAACACAGATTTTCCTTTTCCATAGGATTTCTGGTGTTGCAGCTTGTTAGAAGGTTCATGTTTTGCTATATATCTATTTAACCATGCTCATTTATGTTTTTGAAATAAATTTCCTTCCATGCTTCCTTTCCATATAGCATTGTTCAACATTTACTTTCCTAGATCAGAATTTAGCTTAGCTTGAGGCAAAGTTTTGTTTTTTTGGTGTAGCTAGTTTCTTTCCTTGCTTAATCTTAGTGTTTGATTTTCAGTTCTCTGGTAGTACATCTCTACTCACAATAAGTCAACAAATCAGCCATCACCATCTCTCTTTGATCTACGTTTCACAGGTCATCCAAAGTCCCTCACAAAGCTGCCTTAATTTTTTTCACTTTTCTCATAAACTTTCCTCTCTTTCCTTGAACAAGTCCAACCATTTTTCTCTTCTCTAATCCTTATTGATAAACCCTAGACACCTTAACACATCCTCTTAGCCATCAGCTACCCTTTCCACCCATTTTACTACCTTAAAAACCCTCTAAAATAGCTCTCGGCATCCTCCTATAGACCTTCTGTAGATCCCCAGCAGCATCCTGTAGATTTTCCTATATGTGTCTTTTTGAAGTCTGATTGTAGGAAAAGCCCCCAGAAGGCCACCTGGAACCTCCTAGGACCCATCCACACCTTCCTACACCTTTGAAAACTCCAAAGACACCCTCCATCACCACCTAATCACTGCCACATTCACAAACAAATAAATTACATGCATGACAATTTCACCTAAAAGTACATAAAAATCCAAAAATATGTTTTTTCTGGTTTCCTTCTAGAAATAGCTTGAGTAGATTTTGTTTGCTTCCTATATTAAGTAATAGCATTCATTTCATGGTTTTTCATCTCTCTTTCTGCAAAAATAGGATTAGTTGGTTAATTAGGGTTTGCTAGGTTTACTTTGCATTTCAGTCTTCTTTTTGTTTCTTTAAGTAGAGTAGCCTCTACAGAGTAAGCTTTCCTTTCTTTCATCACATATAAATCTTCTTCTGGAATTCATAGAAGTTGGCTTGAGCTCCCAGTGATCTTGCACTAGCTGACCAAGTCACAACATGTAGTAAGAACTAGTACTTGTGCATACAGTACCATGACTTCCAAGTTTGTTACGAACTATCGAGTTGATAAAAGTAAAATAGTAAGCACAGGAGTGTTTCCAAGAAAACTAGTGTCTTTTCGATCTGCTAGTCCCACTAAGATGGGTAGCTATCTTAGAAACAAACAATTCAAAGCACTTCAAGATTTCCTTTATGTATGATAGATAAGAGAGAAGCAAAGAGGATCAACCTGTATCTTCCACCTGGCTCCTTGCTTGTTTCCTCTCTCCCTTGATAGAGCTTGCCACTCCTCTCCTACTTATCTCGATTTAGAGAATACCTGTAGAGGCAAAGCAAGAAAAAACCATCAAAGCATCGAGATCTATGATATCATAAACAATGCAGAATCAGAAATACATTAGCCATACAATTGCATCCACAAATAAAAATATTCACAAATACATGATTATATGGAGGAAAACTCAAAGAAATTTATTGATAGTATAAATAGAAGAGAGGATTAAAACCTAGTTGTCTGATCCAGCATCATCCTCCTAGCATCAAATCCCTCTTCACCTCATGAAAAGCAAGATCACCCAACAATACAATGTCTCTTGTCAAAGAGAAACTAACAACACTTCTTTACAAATTACAAAATTCCAGCCTCCAGATCTCTCAGATGAGGGATCCATTTATAGATATTTGTAGAGGGGTGAGTCAGCTTCCGGGTTTTTGATTAGTGTCATTCCACTAATAGTTCTTGGTTCCACTTGGATATTTCATTGATCTCTTACTCATCCCTGGGCGAATTCAGAGAGGCAAGTATCATGTGAGAAGTTTGTAGAAGATTCTCTGGGTTTCCACTTATAAAACTATCTCTTCCATTTGTCTACTCTTGCTCATTGCACCCTACAGAAGGCCCTTTCAGTATGCATCGCACCTGGCTAGTGGAGAAGCCAGTATGCATCACACCTTGACCATGGAGCAGACTGTATGGTCCAGTTTTGACTAGTTCTGAGTGGTTTGTCAGGTGGAACGTTTGGGAAATGATGTAATCAGTTGAGCATGATTATTTAGGGTATGAAACAACACTTTTAGCGGTTAAAGAGCCCTTGTTTTATCGACATATGTGATTGGGGTTGCTATGCCCAAATATGTCTATAACAGTTGCCCCCTAAAGCATGAGGTTGTAAATCTTCTGATGTCGGGTGAAATGCTTTATCATGAGGATCTGAGGTATTTGAACTGGAAGGTGACATGTATAAAATACAATACAATACATCATATTCATATTATTTTCATGATCTAGCTGAGGTGGGCATTCCCATGCTTAGATTTATAAATTTATTTTCATGTACATAGGACAAATAATCATCCTCTTTTGTAGACTGGTGATTTTTGTAGAGTCATCATCCCTTAGCTTGGATGATCATCTGAGTAGCTTCTTTGTACATTTGATGTATTTATTTTCTTGAATATATCACAACCCAGATGGATGAAACTAGATCTGGGGTCTTCAAACTCGTTTAATCTTCACCCGATGTACAAGTCAATCCATGTGAAAAGATGTTCTGAAGTCGAACATGGAAATACATCGCCTGATTACCAGCAAATGATGTAAGCTGTTAACAGGCGCAAGAGGAATCACCGATAATGATAATGACCCTCAAGGTACTACAATACAATTTATGTGGTGTGAATATATGATCTGATGTCGAACACCACGCAAAATCTTTTGGTCAAAGGCCATTAATGTCATCCTGTCGCCGGAAGTGAGAAACTTGCCATTGAGGCATACAAGCTCCAAAGTACTGAAGGGGTTGTTCCTAAGTCAAATTCTTTGATAATGAGTTGATGTCAACAAGAAGGGACCCATCGTAGGAGGGCCTTAATGAATCCCACATGTACGACACAAAATGAAGCAAATGATTATCTGGAGGTGAAAATGATCTAATGATACAAGGCTCAGGAATGGCGGTCATGAAGAATGGAGGGTGAAGGTATTGCAGTGGATGAAGCGTTAGCTGGGTAGTGAATTCTCTGAATGACTTCTCTTGAACATATCAGCGACATTGAGATGGATTGGTAGCGTTAACCCCAAAAATGGATGGTACGGAGGACCAATGGTGATGTGACCGGTGAACGGAATAACCCAACCTGACTCAATCATGGTGATGGAGTGAAAGTGTCATGTTCAAGAGTGACATGCTACCAATGAAGTTCTTCAAGTTTTCTTCCCTTTTTCCCCAATCATTGCTAACCAGTACCTCTTTATTTTTGTCAAGCTTGAGGAGGATAACATATAATTGTTCTATAATTTACCCTTCGGGCAAACCTGTCGCTATGTTTTAGCGAGCCTAGCGACAGTGAAACTCGCTCTTGTCTGGATGGACAAGTTTGTTGCTATTGTTTTAACGAGTTTAACGACAAGGATAACTTGATCCTTTTCATGTTTAGAGAGTTTGAAAAGGGATGAAAAGGAAACTCCAGTAGTCCTTTTTCGTGGCATAATCCCTTAAGTCTGAAAAATTATAAAATAATACAAAAGGGATGATTTTTCGATCGCTTTAACGAGCCAAAAACACAAGTGCTCGATATTTTTGTTTGATAATCCCTCAGGTTCTAAAAGATTAAAATGTATAGTAGGGATGGTGCTTCCCCTTACTTTAACGAGCTAGAAAGGCCAGTAGCTCGGCAATCTTTTCATATTTAACGAGTCTAAAAAGAGCTTAAAAGAAACTCATTTTTGAGGAACAAGTGATGTTTTTGGGTAGGAGTTGGTTCTAGGTAAGTTTGGAACTTCTCAAAACATGGCAGTGAAGAGGGTGGCTAACAGAATCGCTTGTCACAGCTATTCCTCAAAAGGGTAAACAATCAACTAGAAGCACAAGATCGGTTAGAAGAATGGAGGTGACAGAAGAACACAACCAAGGTTCAAAATCTAATAGCAAGGCAATCGCAAAGGTCGTTTACTAAAGGCAGGTTTATTTTTTAATGAGCTTGAACCTTGTGCTAGCATGTGCTCAACGACAACTTTATTTTTTAATGAGCTTGAACTTTGCGGAAACATTGTTCGTGCCCAGTTGCTTAAAGATGTCTCTTGTCAGTAGGTTCATTTTTTAATGAGCTTGCACCATGCGAAACTTCGCTCATTTCCTTTTCATGCAGACTAGAAACAACCAAACTACAGAGCTAACTACACTAAAGCTAAGGAACTACTGAGGTTAGGTAGGATGGTTTTGTCCTCTGTCGAGGCAAAATCCTTCCTTTGCTTTGTCTGCGCACTACCGACAAAAGTGAATGGTGGATTAGACCATTCACCTAACCTAAGTAGTTGAACTAAACAACTAAGCTAAAACTGGTACAAAGCTAACCTAATTGGTTGTCTTTTTCTTGCATAAAAAGGGTTGCATGCCCCCAGGTATGAAGAAAAATAAAGTTCCCAGGTCACCATATGGAATTCCTTGCATTTAAGCAGGATTTTTTCGTCCGTGGAGTAGACAAAACACTTCCTTGGCTTTGTCTATTGAAATAGACAAAGGTGAATGGTGTGAGCTTCCAATCACATAACCTTTGAGTTTCAGATTGATACTCAAATCCTACAAGGAAATGGTGTTTCAAATCAATCATATAACCTACGTGGAAATCTATCTTTTCAGCTGGGTTCGTCTGCTGAAGCAGACCAGGGTGCATGCCCCCTAGCCTTCATTACATTCACCAAACTACCCGCAGTAATTAGGTGGATGAAATGGAGGTTGAAGATACATTCTTGACGCAAAGAGACCATTTAGGGATGATGTTTGACATGTAGCTTTGTTTGAACTAGGAAATGAAAGCTGGTCGATAAGCGATATCATTCTTCCTTCATGCGAGAAACACATTACTCGAAAGAGTGTGGAAACAATAGCTTCCATGCTATAGACATAGTCACGCCCAAGGAGTAGATTTTAATCTAGTGGCCCTTGGACTACCATCATGCTCAAATGAACAGTTTTCCTTTTCAAAGTTATGGGTAACTTCGAAAGGATCCCTAACGATCGACTGGTTCCTTCTTTAAAGCCTGAAAATTTTTGATTCTCAGGTAGAAACGATGGTGAACCAAGCGCTTTCCAAGCAGTTGAGGAAAGGATACTCACTGAAGCCCCTTCATCTATGATAGTGCCAGACATGATCATCTTGTACACTTGTACTATGAACTGGAATGGTACGCTAGATGGAAGGCAGGGTCTTGCTAGTTGATTACAATCGAAGGAAACAACTAGACTGCTCTAAGGAGGTACCGAATAAATAGCTGGATGAACCTCCTGAACTAGGGAACTTTCCTTCTGTTGCAAAGGAACAGGTGGATTTCCCCCATGTTCGTCAGACTCTGTATTAACAAAAAGAATTTGAACGGTGTCGTTCTCATTCTCTTTGGAAATTATATCATCTAATGGTAGACCTTCTGAAGGCAAGACTGGGTCGATTGCCATCTCGACCTGTTGACTTTGGTCCGGTATGGACTCAGAAGGTTTACTTTCAATGATAGGCGTTTAGACCAACAATTGAGCCATGTTAGTCAGATTTTCAACTAGCGATGGACTTGGCAAGAGTTTCTTGTACCCAGGCAGAAGTCGCTATAGCGAAGCAGGATGGTTATCGAAAACACTTTTGGCTTCATCCAGAAAAGGACAACGGTGCAGGGCATGATCACCTTCACACAACCTACAAGGAAATCTGAACTTTCCTTTTTGTCCATTGACTTCATTTTCACTAGTTGATGGTGTGCTATCAACATGATCGACAGAGGTTGATGACACTGGATGGTGCAAATGGGGAGACCATTCTCTCAAGATCCATAGAATGAAAGGACAATCTTGATGAAAATGGTTTCCTTTGCAAATTATGCATGGAAATTTAGGTTTGGAAAGTTCGGTATGCATATTTTCGCTGGGTGATGCATGGTTGCCCGCTTTCTTAACTGACTTCTTCTTCTTCTTATCCTTCCCTTTCTTCTTCTTCTCAGCTACTTGGTTTTTAGTATCACTAGTTTCACTAAGCAAACGGGAAGAAGGAGAGTGAGAAAAAAATGAAGTAGAAGGTGAAGGGATAACTTCAATATCATCTGGTTGCTGATTCGATTGCTGAGGAATTACAGTGTTTTAAACAACAGAGGTTGAGAATGGCCATACTCGCAGGCCAATTGTGATTCCTGGAAGGGACAATGTTGCCATATATGTAGCATCAATATCTCCCCAAGAAGAGAAAGGACTAAGATTCCCCCCAAGGGGAATTCCTTGATTGGTGGACTCCATTATCTCAACCTAAGATCAATGAAGGAACAGGGATGTTATTCCGAATTAAATAAACTTTATGACACTTTGACACAACTTTGAGTTTTCAATTTTTAAGATTTGAGAAAAAGCTAAAAGTGACTCTAGTTGCCTTCGATTTTTAATGAGCCTGAAGTGACAAGTGCTCAGATGGACCTTTTCTTTTAAGGAGTCGAAAAGGAATGAAAGTGACAACTCTGGAAATCTAGACAGAGGGATTACCAAACCAATCGCAAATTGCAAAATACACCTTTGTGGTAAATTAAAGAGAAATTACCAAGGACTTATGTATGACAGTCTATCTTCCCGAATGCTTTGTTCAGTGCATTGCGATCGATAGGGCGGCAGACACGACTTCCTAAGGATAAAGGATATCAGCCTATTGTGGTCTCCCAATATATACTCGACAGTACGGGGAGCACAAGTCCGTACTGGCACTTGTCGTATCAAAGAGGAGGAGTCACCAAACCTTCAATGAAAATCATAGTTACCAGGTTTTACGATGTCGGAACACGTCTCTAGCCTAGACTTCTACATATGTTGTGTTAGGTTCCACAGTGTTTTTATGTTCATCGAGGTTTATTTTAGAGTTGATCTTTTTAGAATTTTGCCTTTCAAGGTCCACAACGTGATGTAGGTGTAAAATTCCTAAATATGCAATCTAAAATGATAAATAGTCATTTTTTTTCCTTTTAGAAATGAAAATCCTAGCTACTAAGGAAAGAAAAGTACGATTCTTTCAACAGAGAGCAGAGAGCACACACTAAATGCACTTTTCCTAAATCATTCTCCACATACAGTCTAAATTCAAATGCACATGCATGTATTTGTTTTTCTGTTTCCTTAATGTGAGAATTCCAAAAAGGAAAACTAAGTACAAATCTAAACTATTTTCTTCAAAGCAACACTTCAACAATTTCTTTACAAAACGAAACGAGGACTAAAACGACACTTTCGATTTCGAATGGAAAAATGCTTTCGATACTTCAAATATTGACAACTCAAATCAAATATAATGAAAAAATTACAATCAACTATCTCAAAGAGGAAGACTTTACGACACTTTTCTTCTTGACTCAAAACGACAGTTACGACACTTTTGAATCAAAAAATGATAGTTCGATTAAGCTACTCTTGACAAAGGAGGACTGTAAATGATGAAAAATACATAAAAAAATTCAGAAATCCTGAACAATGGAGGCTGGATAATGTAAAGGAAGAAGGCTTCAACAATGATATACTGATCATGAGCAACAAAACTACTGAATGGAGCTGAAAACAAGGAGGAAAAAACCAAATTCTAGAGAGAGAAATAGTATCATTCAGTCATTGCACCTGTCCTTAAGGGAAATAGGGATGCATCTCACTTGCGACACATGGGAGGTGTGATGCATACAGGCTACCAGTTAGAGACAATGCAATGGACCAGGGAACGAAACTGAGTTTGGTTTTTGCTCAAAATTTGCAGATAAGTTCAGTGATTTAGGCTGAGCTATGATAGACACTAAAAACAAAGTATAGGGGTATGATCTTAGGAGGTTTTTGAGATACCACAAGGGTACTTAGGATGTTTTAAATTTAGATGTTCAGTTCATAAACCAACTCGAAGATTGACTGAAGTAGCGTTGATCTACTTTGCACTTGCATAGCAAGAGTAGTTCGAAGACTAGCTGGCTTAACTTCATGCTCTGTTTGTAGTTTATAAAGCAAACAACAATAACAAACAAACAAACTATTCACTCCCCAGTGGAGTCACCATTTTTTTTTCGGGAAAACTAGTGTCTTTTCGATCTAGTAGTCCCACTAAGATGGGTAGCTATCTTAGAAACAAGCAATTCAAAGCACTTCAAGATTTCCTTTATGTATGATAGATAAGAGAGAAGCAAAGAGGACCAACCTGTATCTTCCGCTTGGCTCCTTGCTTGTTTCCTCTCTCCCTTGATAGAGCTTGCCACTCCTCTCCTACTTGTCCCACTTTAGAGAATACCTGTAGAGGCAAAGCAACAAAACACCATCAAAGCATCGAGATCTATGATATCATAAACAATGTAGAATCAGAAATACATTAACCATACAATTGCATCCACAAATAACAATATTCTCAATTACACGATTATATGGAGGAAAACTCAAAGAACTTTATTGATAGTATAAATAGAAGAGAGGATTACAACCCAACTGTCTGATCCATCATCATCCTCCCAGCATCAAAGCTCTCTTCACCTCATGAAAAGAAAGATCACCCAACAATACAATGTCTCTTCTCAAAGAGAAACCAACATCACTTCTTTACAAATTACAAAATTCTAGCCTCCAGATCTCTCAGATGAGGGATCCATTTATAGATATTTGTAGAGGCATGAGTCAGCTTCTGGGTTTTTGATTAGTGTCATTCCACTAATAGTTCTTAGTTCCAATTGGAGATTTCATTGATCTCTTACTCATCCCTGGGCGAATTCAGAGAGGCAAGTGTCATGTGAGAAGTTTCTAGAAGATTCTTTGGGTTTCCACTTAGCAAACTGTCTTTTCCATTTGTCTACTCTCGCTCATCGCATGCTATAGAAGACTCTTTTAGTATGCATTGCACCTGGTTAGTGGAGCAGCCAGTATGCATCGCAACTTGACCATGGAGCAGTCTGTATGGTCCAGTTTTGACCAGTTCTGGGTGGTTTTTCAGGTGGATCTTTTGGGAAATGATGTAATCAGTTGACCATGATTATTTAGGGTATGAAACAACACTTTTAGGGGTTAAAGAGCAATTGGTTTATCGACATATGTGATTGGGGTTGCAGTGCCAAAATATGTCTATAACAAGGAGTTGCCACATTATTGCTACAATATTGGTGCTCACCAGTTTAATTGGGACTTCTTACCAGGGAGATCCCCTGACATGTTGGTGGGTCTAGCACCATTAACATATCACCATAACATGATATACAAGTTAAGTTTTTATAAAATAACACAATCACGATGTGGTAAAAAAATTCCGCAATGTTCGCTCTATAATAATTTACTATATAGCCATAACAAAATTGATATGTTAAAGTATTTATAAAAAAAACTAATACCACATTCACCGTGTGATAAAACAATTCCATAATGTTCAATATATCAAAATTTGCTATATTACCATAACAAAATTTATATGTTAAGGCTTTTATTAAAACAAATAAAGCCCACATTAACCGTGCGGTAAAAACAATTCTGTAATTTCCATTATATCATAAATTTTATTATCACTATTCCTCACATCACATCAAGGCTTTTCGAGGTTCATTAAAAGACTTGGAGTGAATTTGTGGAGCAGCTACATTGTTATTGACAACATATTCAACAAAAGATGATCACATTTGAAAGGTTAGTTTCCCTTTTGTTGTGTGCAACTTTTAGAATTCAATAGGTTTAATTAAATTTAGATTTTTCTTAGAAATTAAAAATTTAGATGATGCAAGTTTACCTGACAGCCTCATGATAGGTATAAGGCCACTACATTTCCAGTGGGCATGGTGGGCCTGATCATGCTTGCTGGTGGCACCCTCCCCCGCGGCCCAGCCCACTAAGGGTGAAGGTTGATTCTAAGAATCGTTCTTCCATAGCCACGACCCATTAGGCTGCAGGGGAGGGTCAGGAGGGGGCTCCACGCAGCCCCTGCCTCCCCACCCCATTGGCCCAACAGGCCCATGCAGCCGAGGGAATGGGTCAGGAGTGGCTTGCGTGCAACCCCTCTCACCCCACCCCGGCGTCCCAACAAGCCCGTATAGACGCGCGAGTGGGGCGGGAGGGTGCGTGCAGCTCCTCCACCGCACCCCCATGGCCCAAAAAGCTGCTAGGAGTGGCGACTCGATTCTCAATGGGGCGAAGGGGTTGCCCGAGGGGCCATACGGGTGGGTGGGAGGGGCTGCACGCAACACCCTCCCACCCCACCCCTGCTGCGCAATGGGCCTGTAGGTCTAGAGGCCCACTGGAGACCCATGGGGGTGGAGGAATTATTCTGAGAATTAGGCTACCACGCCATGGGAACGTTAGGCCGTAGGGAAGGGCAAGAGGGAGCTACATTTTTTAATTTCTTATTTATAAAAAATAAAATCAAAATCTTATGTTTTACAAAATTATTTATCATTTTGTTTATTTATTTAAGCTTTTTCTTTTTGTAATTTACTTATTTATATATATGTGTATTTTTGTAGGAAAATGGCATCAAAGAAGATTTATGTCAATCTTTCTCAACCAAATACTTCTAAAATTAACGGTGGATCCTCAAAAATCACTGTTGAGCAAACAAAACCTGAGCTAATAACTAAAAATCTATCAAGTGCGTCAAATGATAAGAATATGATTTCATACTGGAAGAAATCAAAAGAAGTGAAGCTTACTGAAAATGTATGGTATGTGAGATAGAGAAGGTGAACAGGTGTAGATATATCTATATGTTGATATCCCTAATGATAGTGGAGTTCATGAGGTGTTGGGAAAAGTCATAGATATATGTTTGATATCGGACAATAAAGTTGTTTATGTACTTACAAAACTGCGCAAGTCACATAACAAGACTAAATATCAATTATAATTGTCATAAGTATTGTTATTTATATTTGTGTTTTACTTTATCGTTATTGTCTCATGATTTTTTTATAACTTAGTTTTTGTTGACATATGATATTTTGTTTGACAAACTTTTATTGAAAATATTTCAATTATGTTGGGAGGCATTCATTTCATAGAGCAAGATATTATGAATGTTGTCAGCAGTTTCTACTCAGGGTCAAAAGAAGATATGGAAAACAAGAAAAAAGTAATTATTCATGATGCCACAAAACTACATCCAAGGGATCAGAAAAAAATGTGTTTAGTGGATAAATCTAGCAAAGGTAGACAGGTTACTTTTGAAGATAAGGAAGTTGAAACTAACGTTGAAGAATATGTTGCCATTACTGAGGATAACATTAGAACTGATGTTAGAAATGAGAAGAGCCATAAAAGACCAAAAGTAAAAATGCCTAGGAATGTCTTTGTTCTAGTTAAGATCGAAAGACTAAGAAAGCAACGTCTTAAGAATGTTGAACTTGATCCAACTCTTAATCATTTCATTTGGAATGGGCTTGAAACTATTAAATATCAAGTAACACAATGTAACTATGAAGACATTGCTAAAATCATACCTAAAAGGGATTATTCCCTAGTTATTGTAAATATTCCCCATGGTTTCAATATTCAAAAAATTCACTATGATAGTGACCCTCATACCTATCAAGATCTTAGCAAAGTGGTTGCGAGATTTGTAGAAGTCACATCATCACCATTTTTTATATTTGTGACATTTAATTTAAACACACAATTGGCAATGTTATTGTCAAGCTTCGAGGGGAAAACAAACCGAAGGATGCATCTTACATGGTAATACATTGAAAATGTATGTTTGATTAATGTTACAAAAAATCATTTATGTACAAGTTAATTGAACTTTTACTATTTCATGTTACAGGCAAAAGTCAAATCTTCTTAACCATGAAGATCAACCTGTTATCACTCAGGTTGTTCCCTGCTTCCTAAAGGGAATACGACGTAGGTAACCACTAACCAATCTTTTAGTTACAGGTTCTAGCCTACCTGCAACCAGAGAGGGCTCTCTCTTTAGGATTTAGCTTTGTTGGTGGGTGATTTTAGGCTAGTGATGGTGTGCTGATTTTGTTTTGAGTTTGGTTGGTTGGTGAATTCAAACAGAGCTGAGGTATAAATTACAGAGCAGTTTGGGCCATTGGGCAATGGAGTTTAGGGAAGTGTGCTGCTGAAGTATGTTTTTGAAGACAGAGTATTGCTGCAAAGCCAGATAGGCATCTGTGGAACAATTTCTTAGATTATGTAATGAAGTTATGGAATTAGTGAGTGAAAGGCAATTGAGAATCTTCCACTATGCTAACAAGGGAAAAAATGAAAGTATTGCTTAAGAGCAGTTAATAATTCTTAAACAATATTCACAGTGATAGAATTAGTTTAGACATGAGCAATTAAGAATTCATATCCATGGCTAATCTAGAAGAAAACATATTTAGAAATAGAGATTGAGCATAGGGTGTATTCAAACAAATCCTAAGCTATTCTTTTTCTCTATTTACTATGATCATGAACATATATAAATTATTGCATACACAGAACTTAGACAAGAACACAGTTCATAATAACTTATTGTTCCAGCAAATGACACAGGAATTCTGCAACA
Organism: Pinus taeda; assembly: GCA_000404065.3. Classification (NCBI taxonomy): domain Eukaryota; kingdom Viridiplantae; phylum Streptophyta; class Pinopsida; order Pinales; family Pinaceae; genus Pinus; species Pinus taeda. Next base: position 82,108 of record APFE031285893.1, on the reverse strand, counting down.
TAACAGAGCCATTCATTTCCACCTTCAGACAGTATAGGAACCAAGAACTCCACCAGCAATTTGTATTAGCAAAATGTCTCAGATATACAATACAACTCTTCTGAAAGAGTTTCACTACAACCGAACCTCAATACGTTCTTTGAGGGGACATATATACAAAAATAAGATAAAATATCTAAATAGTGAGTTATTGTGCAATAAATTGCACCACCAACTCTCTTACAAAAAGTAAATGAAAGATATAACTACAACAATTAATGTTGAGATGGAAGCTATGTTTCTGTCAGACAACTTTGACTCTTTGGCTCAAGAAAGTTGGCTGTAGCTGTGCCTTTAATTCTGCGTTAGTTGAGCCTGTTGTCTGAGTTCTTTGGTGAGTCACTGTACGGATGCTTCCCGTGATATCTGCGTGCTGAATTGTCTGCTGACCTGTACTGTGACTGAGATCTGAATTTTCACAAAAGGAATAATATAGTGGCATCACCTGGGCAGAACTTCCAGCAGTGCCTGCCACCAATCAGCTGGAGGTAGCTGATGTCTTCTTATTTTTACCAGTGTTTCATCTGCTTCAGTATATCTGTAAAAATTTGGAGGCACTTCAAACAGATGATTTATCTCATGCTCAATAAAAAATAAATTTTCTAGTTTGTCATACAGATACTGCCCAGAGGGAGGCCCTGCTTCTTCTGTGGAGCTACTGGATGCTGTGATTTGATTCTCAACATAATTGTTGATCCTTGTGATATATTGATCATATGACAACAGTTTTCCTGTGCCAGTCACTAGGCTTGGCAGTCCTTTATCCTGCAATACTGTCATCTTTCCTCTGAATTCATCAATTTCTGCGTTCATATCCTGACATTTCCTTTCTAGTGTTTGAATGAAATTTCTCAAAGTCAGCACTTTCTTAGCTGTCAGGATAGTGTCTGTTCTGTTGTTTATTTCTAGTGCTGCCAATTCCTCCCTAGTGTGAGTATTGAGGAAATGTATCATTTTATTGGCCTGCTCAGGCATGATTCCTAGTGTTGTTCTGGCCCTTTGTATTTTCTGGATTGACCTCCATTGGTCATGGATTGATTGGCCAATTTTGGCCCAGATTATCTTCTTAATTTCTGCCAGAGTTTTTCGTAGAAGCAAGTCCTTTTCCAAAGCTTTCACTTTGGCTTCCAAGGCCTTTATTTCTCTCTGCTTCTCTGCTACAGTCATCTTGGATTTGTCATAGCTGGCCTCTAGCTTGGCCAATCTATCTTTAGCTTCATTGATTTCTGTCACCTGAACCTCAAGTTCCTTGACAACTTTCATCAAGTCCTCCATGCTCATGCTAGATTCTGTTGTTGTTGTTGCTTCTGTTGTGGATGTGGCTGTGGTTGGTGTTGGAATGGCAGGAGGGGCTGCTGTTGCTTGTGTAGGAGGGGCAGGGCCAAGAGTTGTAGAAGTTTGGGGGGGCTGGGAGGTTGACTCCCCTTGCTTGTCCTGCAATGCCTTTTCCAATTCTCCCTCCATTTGCAATATTCTTTGATTCATCATTAGAAGCAAATCCATGGCCTCATCAACTTTCTTCTCTTGTACAAGTTCTGTTGTTTGAGGGTGAATGGTTGGAGGCAATTTTGCGTGCTTTCTCAGTGCAACAATGTCATCCTCTTTTTTCTTCATAAGGGCCTTAATACCCTTTGGATCTTTAGGATCATGTCCTAGATCAATGATTATATCTTCCAAAGTTTTTATTCTTTTTTCCTTAGCAGTGGAAGACATCCTTTCCAAATCAAGTTGTGTACTTGTGTTCTTTATTGATTCTTTTAACTGATGGGCTAGCATGGCCCTGTCTGCAAGTGTGGCATACACCATTTCCCCTGTCTATTTGTGCAGCTCTATCTGATCCATGGGGTGTATGTCCTTGGAGAGGACCTCTAAACTTGTTTTGGTGTAGTCTGCAGATGATATGGGCTTTGGCACTTTAGGCTTAAGATGAGTAAAAATCATCTTATCCTCCTTGATGTCATATGCTGCCATCAATCTCTACTGTTTGGAGGGTGTTGTCTTCAAAAATTGATCATACAGTTGAACTCTTAAGAGTTCATTTTGGGCCTTGATTTCCATGAATGACCCTTTGACTCCAGCTGGTTGCTTGCTCTGCTTCCTTGAGGAGGATACCTCTGTGCTTTGTTGCATGGCCTATTCCTGCTGGAATGAACTAGTGGCAGTCTGCTGGCTGGATTGTCTTTCTCTGCTTGGCTTTCTGCTCTTTCTTCACTGATGTCTTCTTTCTCGGTCTGAGGGTCAATTCTTGGCCTCTTGGCCTCCGGTTGCAGTGTTGACCCACTTGGAGGTGTGACCTCCTCTCTATCACGTTTTTTACCTCTCTCTTCATTGAGAGGTGTTTGCAAAACTGGGATTTGGGGTGGTTCAGTTTGCTGTAAAGGGGCTTGCCCTTGACTTTGATCCTTTGAAGTACTGGGCTGCCCTGCCTCTGTCTCTTGTTGTTCATCCATTATCTCTTTGCCTTTTGCTGTAGTGGTGGTTGTAGATGCCTGCTGGGTAGTCTGTGCAGCTGCAGCAGTGGATGTGCCTTCTCCCACTTGGACTGGTTGCTTGAATATAAACTGTTGAAAAGAATCCAAGTCAAGGGTCTTCTCTAAATCTTTCACAGTCTGCTCCATTGTCTCTTCCTGAGTAAATTCCTCTACTATTGTATCAGGCACCCATTCATCTTGGTTGGCAAAGTGTTCTATTTGTGGATATGGACAATGTTTATAGGATAGCAGCCTATACTTGACTCTCCTAGCACTGATAAAGCCTTCAGGGTCATAAGGGACCCACCAAAAGCTCCTTTTGAGTTTAAGTTGTTGCCCCAATATTTGATCAGCTTCTTGCCAACCATCTTTCTTATTCATGATGAATGGGCCTAGGTGGTCTCTAAATTTGAGATTGGCTTTCTTCTTGGCACTATGGAAGTGTGTAAGAGCAGAGTTGATGAGTTGCCTATAGTATTCCAAGGCAAACAATCTCATAGGCACATATCTAGGGAGCCTGTAAGGACAGAGCTCATAGCCATAGATCCTGATGACTGTGTGATTTTGGTATAAATACCAATCACCTATTTTGTAATTTCTGGACAGCTGTAAAATTTTTTGCATATCTTTGGACAATCTGGCAGGAGGAGTCCTCTTCAAGAGTCATGTGACTGGATAGACAAATTGGTCAATAAATTCACAGTAGGAGTAGGGAGAGTTCTGGACTTGATGGAAAACTGAAGACCAGAAGATGACAGACCTCCTCTCACCCTGTGAATCTAGCTTCTTGATGGGGCACTGGAAGCAATTTGTTTAATAGTACAAGAAGAGGTGATAGATGTATGATGAATATTTGAATATTGCTTCCTTGTCCAGCCTCACCAGTTGGTCATGTATCTTGTTGGCAATAAACTTGGCATAATTTTATTTTATAGCAGGGGGCTTCCCCAGGCTATATGTAGATAACAAGACCAAAACAGTTTCATCAACATGCTCATTTGTGGAGAACCCCAGGATAGAGGATATCATGTCCATAAGCAGCTTGCCTACCTCATTGAAATTTGCATATGGGAAAGGAGGTGGCCCAGAAGGCTGGCAGTCTGCCCTCATGAAAGTCTTGGCCACTGTAGCAATGTCCATGCTAGAGAGCTTGGAGCCCTCATCTAGCAAATACTTTATAGAAAAAGGGTATAGCAGCTGGGTTTGTTTGTAATTCAGCATCCAATTGATGGAATTTGGTGTTATGTAAAATAGGATGCTCCCAGATGGAGACTTAACAGCTCTAAGTTTCTGGTCATAATTTTCTGCACAGAGGTGAATGACTTCAGGAAAAACATTTACAGATGGCAAGAAGTAGGTAGGAAGATTAGACTCCCAGATTCCATACATGTCACTGTTGTCTAAGTGACTGTTCCTTAGCTGGCAGAAGGTCTGTAAGTGGTTCCTCTCTGCCACAAAATCTGTAATGAGGAAATCACTGTCCACAAGTGGCATAGCTTCAAGCTCCTTAGTGGGTGGATTAACAGGAGCAACATCTAGGGTAGATGGAGTGGCCATGTCTGAAGTTTATTGGATGTTTTACTTGAGTTTAGGATTACTGCAGAGGCTGAGGACTGCCTACTGAACTGTGTTTTTGAGAGTGAGAAGTTCTGAGAGTAAGAGGAAACTTTTTACAGGGTTGATAAAATATGGGGCACTCTGTTGGAAGAAACCAGAGTGTGTTGAGCTAATTAGCTGGTTTTTCAAAGGGAATTCTGATAACAGGGATGAGTGTGCAGTTACATGGGCTTTTAGCCGGTAGCTCGTCTTCTTCAATTAGTTTTTATGGTGAATTTCACAGAAGGGCGCAGGTTTTTAGCAGAGCTTTGTGGTGCAAGGATTTTACCAAGTTTTTGGGTAGTTTCAGTGGATAATTTGACTGTGAGGAGCTTTTGCAGAGTTTTTTACAGGAAATTAGGAGAAAAATGGGAGAAATATGGGTGAAGTAGGTCGCCTGCGGAAAATACCTGGATTTTTCGGTGTAGGAGTTGTCAAGCTAGAACAATTGCAGGTATTTGAGTCGACTTTGAGGGTGGCAGCAACTTTGGTGGACAAATTCTCAGTTTTGGCCGCAAAAGACGTCTTATGCATGCACAACGCTCCGAAAACGGTAAGTTAAAATGACATCAAATGGTCATTTCCCGACTTTTTATGCAATTTTGGTCTTTTGGCGCCTTTTCGGTGATGACATCAGCATGATGTCATCGGTGGGTCCGGGTACGGCATGGTGACATGGCGGCTGACGTGGGTGGCCAGGTGGCGGTGACACGTTGGCAGGGCATATGGGTGGGACGACGTGGAGCAGTGGTGGCGGGTGAGGGTGCTGACGTCATGCTGACGTGGGTGTGACTTTAGCAGGAGGGGACGGGCGGTAAGTGGTTTCCCCGGAGCACCCGTGGATGGTAAGTGGTATGAGGGGGGGGGGCTCTGAACAACCCGGGCGGTTGACGAGTGGCGGGGGTACGGCGG
>APFE031285893.1:23385-68656 GCA_000404065.3 Pinus taeda | reverse complement strand
AAAATATGGAACCTTTGCAGCCTGCAATGATGAACATATTTAGCCCTTCCACTGTCAATCATGAAAGATGAAACCTATTGGTATAGGAACCTAACACCTTCCTAAGAGGAGATTGTAATCTAGGTTAGCATCAATGGCTTATACTTTGATATTGACAACCTTTCCCCCAACACATATGGGAAAGGCCGGGATAATCCCATGAAGCTTATGAGAATGACCGTCAAATCCTGTCAAGAGGGTAGGTGAAGGAACAACCAAAGGCGATCCAATGGCCTTCCAGCATGACATCGACATGATGCACGTGGAAGCTCCTTCATCAATAACGATTCGAAAAATGTTAATTTTTTGGTATGTAGACTTTATTTGAAAATCCATGTGATGAGGGAGTCACTTTTTGACATTAATCATGTCAAAAATGAGCACTAAAGAGTTATTTGGATTAACTACCCCTATTGCCAAAAGCAAAGCACTTCGTTGAGCTGAAAACGACTGGAGGACCTCTAAAGCGAACATAGCACATGGACTCTGAGCAGATCCTCAACAATGGAGTAATTCTGGACAGCCCTAGCATTAGGATTTATAGTCGTGTGTTTAACGAAACCTTTCAGTATCCGTGGTATATTCTTGACAGAGGGTCGCTCAATATGAAGGTCAATAGTTCCGGGAGCAGTTTTGTCCTTGGATGTTTCAATTTCACCGTAATCATGTGACCGAGTGGCCACATGGACGTTAGAACCCATCATGAAAACATTTGATGATTTCTCCCCTTCCTTGTTGCCTCATGAGAGATACCAAGATTTGAACTCACGCCAACAAGCATCTGCTGCCCTTGGGGAAAAGGGTTGGTTAACACAACTTGAGAACTAGAAGTCCCTTGCTGCCCTAACAAGCACTGAGTGTCTTGAATTTTTGGGAAGACATGAGTTAAATGGTCTCCACTGCATAACTTGCATGGAAACTTGAATTTCTTTCTAGACTCATTTCCACCACAAACAACATTATTTCTAGGTTTATCTGTGTCAGTCTTCCCATCTTGACTCTTTTTCTTACCTTGTCCTTTCTTTTTCCCATTAGAATTTTGATTTTCTTTGGGGTTGGAAGATTGGACAACATTAACAGAAGAGGGTTGAGAAGACAAAGGGTTAGATGATGTGACCTGGTTGGTAGGAGCAGTTTGTAAAGGCAGCTGCTGCAAATGGCTCAACAGGTTCACCACATTTATGTCTATGGATCCAATGATACCATCCGCATGGGACCTGGCTTCGACTTGGCTATATCAACCTTAGTCCCTAGAGCATCAGGCAAGATTTTTTGTAGAATCCCAGACTGAGAGTAAATCAATTCTTACTGCTGAGCCCTAAAAATAGCTTGCTCTTTAGAATAGACTCCAGATAGAGAGACATCCTTAGAGATCTCTGGTTGTAAAGATTTCAAAAACCATTCGAGACAGTATTCAGGAGGAATTTCAGATTTAATGAGCCTCTTTCTCTGTCTCCATTCCTGAATATGATCAGAAATGTGAGTTGCCGTGTCCTGAAGAAAATTGGCCATAAGTTCAGTTCCGGCATCATAACAGATGGGCAACTGGAAATGATTTAGGAAGATGTTAGCCAAATCGGTGAAAGATGTAAAGCTGCCCCCTGGAAACTCTATATACCACTTACATGGCACCTGGGTCTTCACCACCCTTCCCCTCGAACTTTGGAATGTCCGAAAGGATTTTAGTTGGGATCGGAGGCCAGGCCAGATTGTATTTGATTGGATCATTTGTTAATTTCGTGAGATCTGGCAAATTCAATGTTGCTAGAAAAGGAAGCCTAGGAGGACCTTGGGGATTCTACCCAGACTGGGCGGGGTTCCCAAAGTTCTCAAAAGATTGGCCTGGATTTTGGAAGGCACTAGGCTTCCCAAAGTAACCAGTAGAACTAGCTGAACCAAAAGGCAAACCTTGTGATCCAGCAAAACTCGGAGTTTGACCAACTCCGGTTGAAAAAACTCCATAATTCGCGAAGCTCCCTCCCAAAGGATTATAAGGAGTTGATAACCCCTGATAAGGATTCCAAGTAGAAGCTAAGGGGAGAATACTCTGAAATGAACTAACTGTGGAGTACGGCCTATTCCCTTGTTGGCCGAAAAATGGATTCCCAATTTCTATGCCACTAACCACAGGGTTAGTCCGACCTTGAAAGGGATTGTTGCCTTGTCCTATAGAAGAAAAAGGTATAGATCTTATTGTTGGGTTGGAATGTGGTATATGACCACTTCCAAAAGGAAAACCCTGAAACGAAGCCATCCCACTCATCATGCATGTGGAGGCATTAAATGGAACTAACGGAATAACCTATGAATGGGTGCCAAATGGGAAAAATCCAAAACTAGATGCATTAGCTTGGGAATTTCCACTCGTAGAAGGAATGGAGGTAGACCCAACTAAGGATGTGCTAGAAAAAGACCCAAATAAAGATGCAAAGGGGATGGAAATAGTTCCTCCCCCTTGTACTGATGTTGGAGTCTGCATGGTTGTAGCACTTGTGGTAGAATCCATGCTTCCAGTGGTGGTCATCGAAGGTAAACACGTAATATGACTTGGACTTGATGTTCTATGCGTCGGAGTCCCAACATATTGTAACACATCTAGATGACAAGAAGGTAGAGGAGAATTCAGAGCCGCTAACGACTCTGGGAGTTCTTCTACCTCAATGTTATCTTCTAATTGAAAGAGAACTCGAGAAAGAACTGGGTGTTCCTTTCTAGTTCTACGGAAGTACCAGGCCTATCCTGAACACTAATGCCTCCAGGAGGAGGATCAATCCCTAATGCATCAGCTGCCATGGGATGAAACCCATCGATAGTATTACTTCTCCACCTTCTAGGAGAAGGCTCTAAACTTGGTGGTGAAAGACCACAAAGTCTTCGAGACCGTCTAGGCGATCAGTCAGCCACTTTGAATTTTTTATTAAGGTCTAATTAAAGACTCAAGAAAAAATGAAAGCTAGGCCAACTAAGAGCACAAATCACACACTAAAAAGTCCCTAAAGATGTCACCAAGTCAAACAAATTTCAAGTATTTCCAATTTGGGTGATGAGGACCAGACACCAAAATACAAGAAAGTGAAGTAAGGGACCTTTCAAAGATAGTTTGGGATAATGACGGCCCATTCCTACTAGCGAAGGTAACTGAGGAAGTTACACTGACCTCCTAGCAATAGCCTATGCCAGTGCAAGCTCCCAAGCTTCGCAAGGGTGCCCTCCAAAAGTACCGTTGAGAGTGATACAATGTTGACCTCAGGTGCCATGGGATTCCCCTCCACAGTCACCTGCGTAGATCGTTAGGAGAAGCAACTAAGGTTACCAACTCGTGTCAGAAGCCAGGCAAAATAGTCTTGAGGTAAGATCTGACAAGTAGGAGAGGGGGTATCTCTCTTCCTTATCTTCAAAAACCCTTATGCTTAACTCCTAGATCCAGAGCTTTCCTGGTCTCCCTAACACTATTGGATTTGCACTCGCTATTCAGACTTCTATATTTGACAATTTAAAATGGCCTTGGAGAGTTTTCTCTCCACACACCTAATCCAAGGCCCTAAAGTATCTTGAAACTTGTTGGTGTGTCTAAATTGACAATATATAAAAGAGTTATAGTATATTTTAATTAGTTTTTTTTCTAAATGGGTTGTTCTTAAGTCAAGGGATAAGCGGAAATGAAACTTGTGGTGTTTTTCGATGCAAAAAGAAATTAATAAAAACCAAACTATATGCAAATGCACTCATTTCATTCTTCAATGAAAGAAATTTCTACCAGGTTCTAAGGAACTTCTAAGAAAGCAATAAATTTTTCTTTTCTTTTCTTTTACTCAAGCTTCACACTCACAAAAATTAACAAAACTATGGATGCCCTAAAAGATGCACAAGTTTATCCTAATGCAATGAGTATATGCTGATGCAAAGCTTAAGACTACTTTATATCAAAGAATGAAAGTAACTTGCTTATCAATTCTAATTAGCCACTTAAGATGTTTAGATAGAATATAAGTTGCTAATGCTCATTTTCATCCAAACACTAAAAGAAAATCACAAGACAAACAAAAATGCACTTTCACTCACAAAAAGAAACCAAATCAAAACAAGGCCAAAGAAAGCAAAAACCAAGTTTTCAAGAAGTTTTCTTCAAAATCAAAAGCAAAAAATGACTTTTCAAAAGTGCTCGAAATACTATTGAAAACTTTGAGACTGGAGAATAAGCAACCAAAACACTTTGCAAGTTATCGACTCAAAATGGGCGAAAACTCAACAAAATAGGTGTTTTAATATGCTCACAACAACCAAAAAGCAGCAAAAAGAGCTTGGTGACGATGATAAAAAGATCAAGAAATACAACTCTCAAAATCGTCACTCAACAACTTTCAAAAAGCAAGAAAAACAAATGGTCACAAGATGCAGTTTTGACACAAAGCAAGAAGCTCACAAAGATAAAGTTCGCCACAAAGATTGAAACCAATTTTTCTACTCTGGAAGACTAGAACAACCAAGATTCTCAGAGAGAAATCTCATGTGCTTGAACACAAATGACGACACTTGCAACAAAACAAAACAAGACCAAAACTTTCCACAAATGGAGAGAATTCGAAACTGGAAACTTACTGTAAAGACAGAGACTGATAACCAAACTTGACTGCTCAGGAAATCCTCATACTAGCAAACAAATTTACTAGACAAGAAAGATTTGCAAAAATCTCGGAAAATTAGGGTATACGCGACTGTGTCAATTCACAGCTGCGTGTATACATGATTCAGCCCAAAGAAACCTACATATACGCGGGCTCATATGGGGACACTTGCGTACATACGCTTCTGTAACCTGGCAAAACTGCATATATAACAGTTCGCTAAAAAAAGAAAAAAAGGGGTCCGAAAAAACTATTCAAACTTAAAGTCTGAGTTCCTATAGTAACAAACAACTCAGTTATAACAAGAAAATCAAAGGCTGAGCCTTGATTGGCTTAAATTAACCCAAACTAGGAACAATAATACTGTTGTCCCCATTGGAGTCACCAATTCTGTTGAGGGACAAAGTCCCCTAGGGTCTTGGGTTAATACCCTAGTAGAGCAGGGGTTATCTACAATGAAAAACAAGAATTCCATACAACCATGATACTAATATAAGCAAACTACGCGAAGAGAGGTGCACTTGGGGGTCCTTCGTTTGGGTAGATCCAGCCAGGGTCAAAACCCTCTTGGAGTTCCTTTCGATCCTTTAACCTGCAAAACAATCAATTCAAGGAAGCATAGCAATAAATGGACCAAGCATCATAAAGAAATCAACTTCATAGCATATTGAAAGGTAGTTACTTATATAATTGAAACAACTATTCATATGCAAATCATAACATTAACATCATAAGCATGAAGAAGATTAATTTCAGGAACAGGACAAGTGTTTCTTTATTGCAGATAACTAAAATACAGTAAGGAATGATTTCACCTGAGTCTTCCTCTTGCTGGCTCCAAGCAGAACTATCCTCTGGGTCTGTCCAATCTCAAGCCTTCAACAAAATCCTTCCATGACTCATACCAAAGTATCTCAACTAGTGAAATAACATCAAAGCTCAAGGAAACAAGAGTTTCCAATAATGGGGGGAAGTGATGGAAGCACAAGGATCTTTAGACTTGATCAGGGATAATCTCAGCAGAGTGATTTTTCTCTCTATTCTCTCCTCCCTTAGGCCTTCCCATTGAAGCCTTTTTATACTTCTCCTAAAGTAGTTTTTTAGTTGGGAATTCGTTGAGAACAGTTGGGCCATGGGCACTAATAGGTAATCAATAAGTAAAACCCATGATCTCCACCCGAAATTAAGGAAATTTAATTTTTTTTTAATTGTTTTAAGACATATACGTAGGTTGGGTATACACAGACCCACGTATACATGCGTTTAGCTCAGGACAATGTCGCATATAGGGAGTAAAACACTGTTTTTTAAGTATTTGGACCAGGTCTGGAAGGAGGGGTTGCCCTAGGTCATGAGTGTTGTATCACAAACATCAAGAGTGATATTTGGAGATATAACAACAACTTGCTAGGCTCCATAATTACACAATTCTGCCTGTCCAGCTTCACTAGAAAAATTGTGCAATCTAGGTAGTAGGATTGCTCAGCCCAGAAATTGCGCAATCCCTCTAGGTAGCTAGCCCAGAAATTATGCAATCCCTCTAGGTATCCAGCCCAGCTCCCTCCCATAAATGCGAAAAATTTCCTCATCAGTCAAACAGGTTGTTGCATGTGCCTTCAGGTTAACTGATTCCCTCTCGGGCCGAGCAAAAATGATTTGCATGCATGGACTACTTCTCCCAAGGCAACATGCAAAGGCATCCCTTGATTCGGGAATCTATTTTTAGCAGTTGGAGGTTACATGCAAGGATCGTTTCAGAAATCTCCCACGAAGTGTCGCTTTTCCCATATTTGTGGCATGCACGTCACAACCTCAATTTTATCAAAACTCATCAACCAGACGCTACGGAGCTCATTCCTCACATCGACCTTACGGCTCTAACATCCCACATTATATCTAGGAGTTATCGACACATTCTGCTCAGCTGTTTTGGGGTAAGACCACTTTTCATGTCTTGCGTTGTGTTTCTGTTGCTTTTTGTGTTTTGCTTCATGTGAGTGTTGTCTGCTTGATTTAAGTGAGCACTTGCTGTCATTTGATGTATATTAGCTTGTAGAAGCACGGTTTCAGTTTTCATTCACATCTCACTGATGTCACATGCATGACACTGTTTTGCATCGACGATCGTCGTTACAGTAACTCACTTCACACACATGCATGATTTCCCTTTTTCTGAATCCCGCACTTGTTGTTTGTATGAATGATCATTCACTCTTGTTTGCACTCATCTCACCATGCATATAGACTTCTCATGTTTTCAGTTGCCCGTCGGCTGGTCTAGGCTACCTTGGCCTAGGTTGTGCCCTGCCTGGCTAGTACTACACATTTCCAGAAGTGAAGGCTTTGCCTTCCCTCCAGAAATTGCGCAAGTCTAGCCCAACACTGACCTCCAAACTTGCATTGCGTAATTCTTGGAGGCAGTGTCTCACTGGCCCCAGAAACTACACAATGCAATTTGCTGGTTGCATGTCACTACTGACTGAAATTTCACAATGCACAGTTTCAGTCCTCAGAAGGCTAGGCTAGACTATCCATTTCACATTTCAAATAGTCAGTTAGCCTCTTGACAACACAGACTGTGCCTTGTGTAGTTTTGGCAGTCAATCTCCCGACCTCCTGGCGGAAATTGCACAACCTTCACAATTAATCACACAGATATGTTGCAAGTCAGTCCTCAAGTTTGTATTGGTTTTCAACTAACAGATTTCTTGCCATGAGTGTTGTTATGTCTCCAGGAATCACAGGTGTTCATCTGTCTCTCAGTGGCACAAGTACAATGGCCTTCAGGAGAGAAGAGTCAAAGGACATTGTTGAGATCCCAATGGGGTTTGCAACCAAGCAAGTGTCTATGAACTTGCCTATCCATGAAGACATCAAGTTGTTCATGGACAAGGATATCAAGATGAATGACAAGGGAATAATAGGGAGCAGCAGTAGAAGGAAACACACTTACACGTAATGAATGCAAGAGGAAGGTTGTTAACAACACAAAAGAGAACAAACTTGCAAGCTCAAGCAGATCCACTTGTGATGAAAGAAACTTACAAGACTGAGGTTATGAGGTGACAACGTGACATGAATATAGCACGAAGGTAGACAATGGAATAGAGAAGGAGTTGCATGTGCTGAAGCAACAACTCAAGGAAGAATAGGAGCTGCATAGACGAGAGAATGAGTTGCAACAGGAACAGGTACAATAGGGAGCGCAACATGCATAGACGAATGAAACTACACTTGTACAAGTTATAGATCCATCCCAACAGATGGCACAGAGTAGAAAACGTGAGTTATTGATTGCATGCAAGGGAGCATGTCATTGTGTGCATGCATGTGATCCCACCCATTTGGCACACTCACTGAGGCAAAGACAAGAAGCAAGTTTAACAAGAGTTGAACATGTATTTTGACAAGTTGATTTGCACGACCACCAACTCATGCATGGAGAGCAGTGTAGACACTATGCATCAACATGTTGTCGGTCTGGTTGCACCCACAATGACCATGCACATGCTATCAGATGAGTTGGAAAGAGAAACCATATCAGTGCACTCGGATGCAATGAAGGCAAGAGTTCGCTTCAGAAAGGTGTCACCATTGAGCGCACGAACACCATCACGGACAACCAAGATTGGAATCAGCTCACCACCTTCGACCATCATAAGGATGTCAAAGAGTTGGTCTCACCACAACAGTCTGAGTGCCAGTAATGTCTTGCATGGCTTGCTCAAGCCATTTTATCTCACATGGGCACATGTGCATTTTAATGTAACGTCTTGTTAATTGGAAGTTCAAGTGTCAATAGTTGAATGTAACATTCATAGAGTAGTTAAAGAGTCACGAGGATAGATGAACGGTCTCAAATGGGAATGTCAAGGATCACCCCACCCTTTGCTATAAATAGTACCTCATAACTCATTGTATAGGCTTATGGTCATCCAAGCTTCCGATACGAGTATCTTAGAGAAAGCTTGGATAGTATTGTAATGAGATTTGGCTTCTCCACTGCGCAGAGCTAGTGTATCTCTTTGGAGGAGAGGGTGGTTGTGGTTGTAATGTTCCGCTGTCAGAACCAGTGGTTGGACATGGATGTATTGTATGACTGGAACTTACACTTCTTACAATAGAACCAAAATGTTTCATGCATATGTTGTATTGTATTTCAACTATCTTGAGTACTCTAAATGATATATGTATCTGTTTGCTTACACATGCATGTGTAGATATTTTTGTATATGTATGTATGAATCTTTTTGAAATGTTGTTGGTTTAACCATCACTTTGGGATTGCTAGCTAACTTTCCTTCCATGTTGTGATGCATATTGGCTCGTGTGTTCCCTTCTTAACTCCATGCTATCACAGGTTTCCAAGGGGCACACTCACCTCACCCTCTGTGTGTTAGAACCTCTCATGCACCTTCCTTGACTTACTACATATGTCACACCCTTGCTACCAATAAGGACATCTTACTTGCCTCTATGCGAAACTGTGATCAAGGCATTACCATATGACCCACAGTTGGGACACCTACACCAAAGGGTTTGAGGTCTAATTGGGACTTCTTACTGGAGAGATCCCCTAACATGTTGGAGGGTCCAACACTGTCAACATTTTGGCGCTAGGAGGGCCAGATGACAAGCTAAGTCCTCACATCTATTTTGAATCTCTACATATCTATCATGAATAACTATAGAGTTTCTCTTCCCGAATGTATGTCTTATGGAAACAACTTCATTATCTCGGAAAATCTCTTGGATAACTTGTCACATAAAACATATGATGGTGGAGGCTATGTAGCCTTGTTTAGGCACGTGGTCAGTTAGGCATGCAGTCAGCGTTGTAGGCTCATGCGAAAGACATGGAATCTTTGAAGAATACATAACCTGCACTTTGTTCATCTACACGCTTTGAGGGCACCCAATGCACTGGTGTTCCACACTGCTCGAAAAATATATTCATTTTCTTACTCATCTAATTGTAGAGATAGACCATGCTTTCAATCACTTTAACGATAAAGCACTTGATCAAGAAATTATGAAATTATGAAAAGCACCCGATGAATCCATTGAATAGTTTTACACACGCTTTTGTAATCTTGCATACCGATTCCTTGAAGATGAAATTGATTGGGAATTTCTCGATGGGATATTTGAGTATCTTCTTTACATATATGAAAACCCACAATTCTTGAAATCATTCAGATCCTGCTCAGCACACTTTGATGATGAATTTGTGCAATCACAGGCAGGCACAGTTGTTGTATCAAGTGATTGTCCATCTTCACCTCATCAAATAACTCCACCATCAGAGAGTGATGTGGGATATTATGCACACACATCTGTTGAACTGTAATATCCTCCCACCCCACCTGCTCTTGATATATGTAGAGATTTGGCTTGCAAGCTTGTTGGTTTTCATGTGGATTCATTCCCTCAACCTCCATCCTTACATTTTGTTGATCCTCTAGATTGTACTATCTTGTGCGCTTTCGTTCTGGACTCCTCAACTATTGTGAACGAGGATCAAGTTGTTGATGGAGTTGGTGTTGTGCATCCAACCTGCACCATCATTCATGATGAGTGTGTGCGGGAATTGAAAGAAGAACTCGTGGTGAAGGATGACTCCCTTTCAGCCTCCGCTTTGTCCTAACATCCCTTGTGATTTTTCCACTATTGATTTCCCCTATGAAAACCCATTTCCAAATGTTTCCACTTCCGATCATTCACAAGACACGTCGAATGTCAGTTTTTCATTACAGTTGGAGAGGACACATCCTCCTTTGAAAATCTGTCCAGTCTATCATCTATCATTTCTGAAAACACAGAGCGTGAACATCCTTGCTTCTCATCTACCCCTCTGCACGATTCATCAAATCATGAGGATGTTGAAAAACATCCTAAATTTTATGATCTCGGTTGTCATGATCTCTCTACTTCTTCATTTGATCATGATGTTGATTCAATTATTGTTAATCCCTCTAAGACCCTGGTCTACGATGATCTATATGTCGACGAAGTCAAAACCCCCCAGACGGTCAAGGCACTTCAGCTCGAGTTGATGGTTATGTCAGGCCCTCACTGTCTTGAGGAACATTTCACTTCTAATAAGGAAATTGTTGAAACACGTAAGGCTCCTCATCACTCTCTTCTTTGCATTCAAGGTCAATCTAACACCCATATTTTTCTTCCTCCACTCGAACTACATGATCCCATCACTCACGTGTTAGAGGAATCTTAAACAACAAGCACATGTGCACAACGTAAGTGGTCCACCTTTCTCACGTTTTCTTTCCTGTCACAGTCAAGAGAATGCATACACTTGACGTCTGCACGCAGGGTAGCATAGCACCATGGCAAGTCCACAGACTGCATGTCATGCGCTTTCACTCATTTTTGTTCCGTGGACGCTTGTAAACTCACAGTGTGTTTGTCTTCATTGTTATATCTTTCTTGTTTGTTGGTTCGCATAACTGACTTGTTCGCTAACTATGCCTTCACCAACATGGGTCGACCAATGCGCTGGTGGCTACATTAGAAATATCACTTCACGTGATCAGGCCCATGCACTGTTAGCTTAGGAGTAGGAGTAGTGTGTGCTTTTGAGTTGGTTTCCTACATGCTTATTTACTCACTTACTTTGCATGTTTGTTTGTCTGCTTTCTTGTTCGCTTTCACATTTACTTCTGCTTCTACTTTGTTTTTTGTTTGTTTTATTATTTTGTGCTCGTAGGTTAGTTTTGCATGAAACCGTGTATGAATCTTGAAACAAGCTGGGTAAAGTACAAGAGGACTTGTACAAATATCAACATTTGGGTATCAGTTGTCCTCTCTCTTATGTAAGAACTTTTTGTCTTCAGTCCATGATACATCAATGCAAAATATGTACTGTTCGAAGTGAACCTTGGTGAAAACACAATGCTTGTGTGCTAACTAGTATCACCTACTCTAGTCGGTTGTTTTTGGGTTAATCCATGTAAGCTCAGTCAAGTAGAGTAAGGTGAGGGGGGGAATCTTAACAATCATGTCATAGGTGTACATAAAATACTTCTCTGAAGGAACAAACTCTTATGCTCTCAATAAGTTGAGATCCCTCTTCCACCTCTGAAATGAATAAGTGATATACACAGTTATGAAAATGAAAAATGAAAAAATGAAAAAGTGAAAATTTTCCAAAAAAATAAAAAATGAATAAGTCGAAAGAAGAGAAAGGTTTCATGCACAGAGAGTTGATGCAAGTAACTCCACTAGGGTACTGACTAGGCTTGCTAGCAGTGGAGCGATCCTTGTGTTCCTGCGTGACTTCACCGAGGTACTATCTAGGCCTGCTTGCAGTGGAGCAACACCATAGATGAAACTAAAACTCTAATGACTATACTGCTTATACACAATATACCCCTCATCCCTAATCAAAACAAATGTGTTGGCTTGGCTTGGAATGTGTTTCGACCGACCAAGGGCTTGGTAGATGCTACATCTTACAATCAAGTAAGTGTGGAAGCCAAGACAAACAAAGAAATGAACAATAATTCTTGAGGTGTTAGACTTGCTTTTCATGAACATGGTCCATTCAGACACCTGCAGTTCTACCAGTGTGTCGCCATAGCGGCTACAACCACCCTCCAAAAATTTTCCTTAGCTTCGTTTTGGATCCTCCCTACCAACCATCCTCAACAGTGTGTACTGCACTGTCAAGTACATGAGCTTCAGTGGTTTTCTAGAAAATTTGTAGCCTGTGCATGACAGCTTGTTGCATCCCCCTCATAGGCTGTTTCTCCGGACTTGGTCCAGCGGCAGGCTGAGCAGCTCCCTCAAGAAATCGTGCAATTCTGGAGGGGAACCAACCTTCCCTCCATAAATTGTGTAATCCTGAATAACAACCTGCTGGGCTCCAAAATTGCCAATTCTGCTTGTCAAGTTTCACTGGAAAAACTACGGCCTCTAGGACCAAGCAAAAATTATTTGCATGCATGGATTGCTTCTCCTAAGGTAACATGCAAAGTCATCCCTTGATTCAAGGATCTATTTTTAGCAGCTAGAGGTTAGATGCAAGGATCATTATGGTCCAGGTGGATGTTGGTGGCCACCCACCTATCCCACTTGGACCCCCACAACTGTCTCTTTCAGTTTTTCAGTTTCTGTAATTGTAGCACAATTTACGATTTTTAGTAGTTTTTCGGGTCTTGAACTTCCGGAGCCGTTTTGAGGCCCTAAACAACGTTTTTTGGGAAATCTAGGAGCAACATGTGCCGATGGACTCATGTTTCTCTTCCCAAACTTGTAGTGCTCGGATAGATCTTTCTAATGAGCTATTGTATACATCAAACGAAAATTGGGTGCCAAAGTTACGACCCTGGGAAGTTGATGTACCAACTTACCTAAAACGGGGCCCACAATTTGGCGGTTCATCTTCTAGGGTTAGGTTTTGGGATGTTAATGGTTTTCCATTATTTCCAAAACAATAAATAGGCCTTTGAGCCTCATTGTAACACATTTTAGAAAAATGTATCCACCACATCTCTTCTCAGAGATAAGCTACCATCGCCCTAGCTGGTTTATTTCTATTGTTGTTTCTAAGCATATTTCAGTATTTTACATTAATGAAATGAAGTATTATTTCCACTACATCTCTGTGTTTATGGTTATATCTGTAGTTTATTGCATTTATGTTTAAATCCGAATTAGTGGTATCAGAGTGGTTTGCTTTTTCTATGTTTTCTTTGCATGTCCCCAACGAGGTTGAGATATAAGGAGTTAGGGCTTGAACTGGTCGAAACTTTGCAAGACCAACCTCGAAAATCCTGACGGCCTCCCATGGCGGATGAAAAGAAAGACAAGGGGGTAGGAGATCCTATCAAAATCTTGCTCGAAGAAGCCCTCGAGTGACAAAGGAGTGTGATGATGGACAATATTGCCCAGATCCTTTAGTGGCTACCTAGAGGTGACGCATCGGCTTACCACAACTATTCTGGAAACACCACACGATTTAAGCTACAAGTTAATTTTGAAATCCCCATATTCGAGGGTCAGATAGATGTAGATGCTGTAGATAAATGGTTAAATCTGCTAGAAGGGTATTTTTCTGTTCATGAATTTTCGAGTCGGGAAAAGATTGTTTTCTCTCTTCTCAAAGCAGACCCCCACGTCAAGGATTGGTGGGGAACCTATTACGAGCAGCAGGATGAAAGTATGGGCTCACTATTTTCAACTGCACCCACTTGGAATTCCTTTCGGTATGCCATCAAGGAGCAGTACTACCCTATCAAAAGCTATGAGGACAAAAGCATAAAGTGGACCACGTTGCGTCAGGGACGGGCCCAAGGTGTGCCAGAGTTCACAAACATTTTTCATACCCTTCGCACATAGTTTGGTATCAAAGATTATGAGCTGCATCTAGTACTAAAATACCGCAACTGCCTATACAGATACATCTAGGAAGAGATGGAGTTCATGAACATATCCTCGCTCGGCATGGCGTATCGATATGTTGTCAAGATCGAGCAAAAGTTTAAACAGAAGAAGCGAGACTTTGGATCTGCGAATCCGAAGACCAAAGGAAAAATCCAAGGCGGGGTGACCCAAGAAAATCCATCGAAGCTGCAAGAAAAGAGCAATACCACAAAGTCGAAGAAAGACACAGGAAAGTGGTGTGAGTTCCATAAGAGCCCCACTCACAACACAAGTGAGTGTCAGACCAAGCAATCGCTAGTGGCAGAGTTGAAGGCTTCATAATTAGATGCATGTTTCGACCCTAAGTCAGAACCTAACAAGGGGAATGGCAAAGGGAAGCAGATCATTGATGCAGAGCCCAGCGCCACCATTGTCACTGCCAAGATCCATAAGAATGAGCCCGAAGATCCAGAGGAAAGGGAGCGTCTTTTCCAGTCACAGATGTGGGTGAAGGGTTCACTGCTGCAATTCATTATTGACAATGGGAGCCAAAAGAACCTCATTTCATCAAAGGTCATGAAGCGGTTGGGCCTAACGACTACACCACACCTGCAGTCGTATAGTATCGGGTGGCTTTACCAAGGACGAGATCTCCGAGTTCACCAGTAGTGTCTCCTTCCTTACAACATCAAACCCTTCACAGACGAGGTATTGTGTGATGTTACACCTCTGTATGTTTGTGATGTACTATTAAGCCAGCCATACTTGTGGAGGTGACATACTTTGTATGAGTCAAGGCCTTGTGCTGTCATTATTTCTTTTTGTAATTAATTATACAAGATATCAGAGGTAGCCCTATCTACCGCCACCTCTTTGATCACTGCCAAGAAAGGCAACAAGCTCATCTCCCAGACTAGGAAATTCATTTTCTGTTTGGTTCGCTCCCAAAGTAAGGGGAAGATTGTCACCACATCCATGAGCCCTGCGAAGGTTTCCTCCATGCAGCAGTAGTAGCAAAGGGATACAGTCATGACAGAAAACAGGAACGACTTCTCCTCACCCACAGGGGTACCACACAAGCTTCAGGTGGGCAACAAATTCTAGTTGCATATGCATAAATAACATCTTACAAGAGCCCATCAGAAGCTCTAACCACACCAACATGGTCCTTACACCATTACCAAGGCTATGGGAAATAATGCTTTTGAGAATAGAATTCCTCCATTCCTTCGCCTGCACCAAGTGTTCAATGTGTACCACCCTCAACCATTCTTCCCACCATTACTGGACACGTCCGAGATTGCTAAACAACTCACCAAGGACCAAGTTCAGCAGATGGAGGAACTCAACACAATGGGGACCATTACTTCCCAAGGGGGGAGGAATGATCTAGGTGGATGTTGGTGGCGACCCACCTATCCCACTTGGACCCCCACAACTATCTCTTTCAGTTTTTCAGTTTCTGTAATTATAGCATAATTTACTATTTTTAGCAGTTTTTACAGTCCCGAACTTCCAGAGCTGTTTTGAGGCCCTAAACGACGTATTTTGGGAAATCTGGGAGAAACATGGGTCCATGGACAGATGTTTCTCTTCCCAAAGTTGTAGTGCTTGAATAGATCTTTCTAACGAGCTATTGTACACGTCAAACGAAGATCAGGTGCCAAAGTTACAACCTCAGGACGTTGATGTACCAACTTACCCAAAAAGAGGTCCACAATTTGGTGTTTCATCTTCGAGCCTCATTGTAACACAGTTCAGAGGCATGTAGCTGCCACATCTCTTCTCAAATATAAGCTACCATTTCCCTAGCTGGTTTATTTCCATTGTTGTTTGTAAGCATATTTTAGTATTTTACATTAATGAAATGAAGTATTATTTCTGCTGCATCTCTGTGTTTATGGTTATCTTTGTAATTTTTTGCATTCCTGTTTAAATCCTGATCACATTACAGAAACCTCCCACAAGGTGTCGCTTTTCCTAGATTTCTAGCATGCGTGTCACAACCTCAATTTTATCAAATCTCATCAACCGAATGTTCTAGATCACATCCCACATCGACCTTGCAGCTTTGACATCCCACATTGCATTTAGGAGTTGTCGACACATTCTGCTCAACTCTTTTGAGGTAAGCCCACTTTTCATGTCTTGCGTTACGTTTCTATCGCTTTTTTCTGTTTCACTTTGTGTGAGTGTCGTCTGCTTGATTTCAGTGAGTGCTTGCTATCATTTTGATGTATGTTAGCTTGTAAAAGCACCTTTTTAGTTTTCATTCGCATCTCACTATTGTCGCATGCATGACAATGTTTTGCACAGAAAGTCACCCTTGTGGCAGCTCGCTTCACACACATGCATGCTTTCCCATTTTCTGAATCCTGCACTTCATGTTTTCATGAATGGTCATTCACTCTTGTTTGAACTCATCTCACCATGCATCCAGAATTCTCATGCTTTCAGTCACTCGTCGACCGGTCTAGGTTGCCTTGGCTTGGACTGTGCCTTGCTTGGCTAGCACTACGCATTTCTGGAAGCAAAGGCTCTACCTTTACTCTAGAAATTTTGCAATTCTAGACCATCACTGACCTCCAAAATTTCATTAAACAATTCTTGGAGGTAGTGTCCCGCTGGCCCTAGATACTATGCAATGCAGTTTGCTAGTTGCATGTCATTACTGACTGAAATTGCGCATTGTGCAGTTTCATTCCTCAACAGGCCAGGCTGGACTATCCATTTCACATTTCAAATAGTCACTCAACCTCCTGACAACGCAAACTGTGCCTTGCACAGTTTTGGCAGTGAGTCTCCCGACCTCCTAGTAGAAATTGCGCAACTTTCACGATCAATCACACAGATATGTTGCAAGTCATTCCTCAAGTTTGTTTTGGTTTTTGACTAACAAATTTCTTGCCATGAGTGTTGCTATGTCTCCAGGCATCACAAATGTTCATCTGTCTCTTAGCAGCACAAGTGCAATGGCCTTCAGGAGAGAAGAGTCAAAAGACATTATTGAGAGCCCAACAGGGTTTCATCCAAGCAAGTGTCTATGAACTTGCCTATCCACGATGACATGAGGTTGTTCATGGACAAGGATATCAAGATGAATGGCAATGGTGTCATAGCTAGCAGCACCATCAAAAGCAACAGAAGGTGGAACACCTACATGTAATAAATGCAAGGGGAAGGTTGTTGACAACACAGAGGTGGAACAAAGTTGCAAGCTCAAGCAGATCCACTTGTGATGAAAGAAACTTAGGAAACTAAGGCTATGAGGTGATGGTGTGACATGAAGATAGCGTGAAGGCAAAGAACGAAACAAAGAAGGAGTTTCATGTGCTGAAGTATCAACTCAAGGAAGAATAGGAGCTGCATAGACGAGAGAATGTGTTGCAGTAGGAACAGGTATAGCAGGGGGCACAACATGCACAAATGGATGAAACTGTGCCCGTACAAGTTATAGATCCATCCCAAAATCTGGCACGGAGTAGACAAGGTGAGAAGTGTTGTTGATCACATGTAAGGGAATTCAACAACATGAATGTCATTGTGTGCACGTATGTAATCCCACCCATTTAGCACACTCACTAAGCCAAAAACAAGAAGATAGTCCAACTGGAGCTGAACATGTATTTTGACAAGTTGATGCGCACGACCACCAACACATGCTTGGAGAGTAGCATAGACACTATGCATCAACATGTTGTCGGTCCGGTTGCACCCATGACGACCATGCACATGCTATCAGACGATTTGGATAGAGGGGCCATATTAGTGCACCCAAATGCAACTAAGGCAAGATTTTGCTTCAACAATATGTCACCATTGAGCATAAGGACACCATCACAGACAACCAAGCTTGGCATCATCTCACCACATTCGACCATCACAAGGATGTCAAAGAGTTGGTTTCACCACAACGGTCCAAGTGTTAGTGATGTCTTGCATGGCCTTTTCAAGCCATTTTGTCTCAAATGGGCACAAGTGCATTATAATGTAACATCTTGTGAAGTGGAAGTTCAAGTGTTGATAGTTGAATGTAACATCTTGTGAAGTGGAAGTTCAAGGGTCACTCCACCCTTTGCTATAAATAGTACTTCATAACTCATTGTATAGGATTTTGGTCAGCTAAGCTTCCGATAGGAATATCTTAGAGAAATCTTGGACAATATTGTAACGAGCCTTGGCTTCTCCACTGCGCAGAGCTAGTATATCTCTTTGGAGGAGCAGGCGATTGTGGCTATAACGTTCCGCTGAAGGAACTAGTGGTTGGACATGGATGTATTGTATGACTGGAACTTAAACTTCTTGATATAATAAAGGCAACATGTTTCATGCATATGTTGTATTGTATTTCAGCTATCTTGAGTACTCTAAATCATATATGTATATGTTTTCTTATGCATGCATGTGTAGCTATTTCTGTATATGTATGTATGAATCTTTCTGAAATGTGTTGTTGGTTTAACCATCAATTTGGATTGCTAGCTAACTTGCCTTCCATTTTGTGATGCATCTTGGCTCGTGTGTTCCCTTATTAACTCCATGCTATCATAGGATTCCAAGGGGCACACTCACCTCACCCTCCGTGTGTTAGAACCTCTCATGCACCTTCCTTGACTTACTGCATATGTCACACCCTTGCTACCAATAGGGACATCTTGTTTTCCTTTGTGAAAAAATGCGGTCAAGGCATTACTGTACAAGCCACTACTGGGACTTCTAAACCAAATGGTCTGAGGCCTAATTAAGACTTCTTACCGAGGATATCCCCTAACATGTTGGTGGGTACAGCACCATCAATAGACTGCAAGATGCTAGGAATCTCAACATCGGATGCATGGAAGTATTTGGGGATTCAGAGATGGTGGTAAAACAAATAAAAAATAAGTTTCAAACCAAGCATCCAAGACTGAAGGTTTATCAAAATGAAATAGGGGATTTGATTGAGAACTTTTTCTTAGCCTTCAATATCCAATTTTTTCCTAGAGAAAGAAATAAAATAGTTGACTACTTGGAATTTGCTACTAGAAATTTTTGGCCTCCTCAAAACCTTTCTCAGATATGAAGTTGAGGTCAATATAGACCTTCTGTACTAGACAATGTAAAGTATTTGTAGGTGTTTGTATATGAGGAAAAAATCAAACACTTCTTGGAGGTTATTGGAGAGTTTTCAAACTAAGTGATCGATTAGGAGGATGAGAAGATAGCATATGTATAGAAATTCAGTTGGGAAGAAACTATTGTTGGGAAAAATATTTTACAACTAAGTAATACCATCCCTAGGGGGTCGGTGCCATTAGAAAGACTGTTTAACCCAAATTATGTGGTTGCCAAGCCAACTGAACAAGAGCTTGAAGAGTAGGTGGAGGATTGTAATATTGGCACAAAACAAGACTCCATAATAATAAATCTTGCTAAGGGAGTTCCTAAAGAATACAAGAAAAGGTATCTGAAACTTTTTAAGCAATATATGGATCTGTTTTCTTGGTCATATTATGACTTGAAAATGTTTGATACTAATATAATTCAACACAAAATTATTTTGAAAAGTAGGGTGAAGCAGTACAAACAGAAGCTCAAGTAGATTAACCCTATGTTACTTCCATCAATTGAGAAAGAGGTGAGAAAGTTGTTGTAGGCCAAAATTATTATTCCTTTGAGGTATTTAGATTGGGTGGAAAATTTAGCCCTATCAAGAAGAATAATGGATAAATAAGATTATGCATTGACTTTAGAAATATAAATAAGGCCTCACTAAAAGATAATTAACCTCTGCCTAAAATGGAATACATATTGTAGAAGGTGGTAGGGTCTGCTCAAATGTCCATGATGGATGGTTTCTCTGGGTACAACCAATTTGATGTACATACTGAAGATTAGAAGAAAATTGCTTCCATTACACCTTGGCGGACATTTATGTATGCCAGGGTGCCTTTTGGCCTGATAAACGTTGGAGCCACTTTTCAAAGAGCCATGGATATAACATTTGTTGGAAACAAGACAAATTTGTGGTAATTTACTTGGATGACATCATTGTCTTCTCAAAAAAAGGTTAAGAGCACATTAAACATTTGCATCTCACTTTTGAGAATCGTAGAAAGTATGGTTTGTCCTTAAACCCCAATAAATCTCAGTTTGCTCTAATTGAATGAAATCTACTGGGCCACATTGTGGAAAAGGAAAGAGTAAATATTGATCCCAAAAGGATGGAAGTCATTAACAACATTCCATTACCAAGATCAGGAAAGAAATTCAGGTCTTCTTTGGAAGAATCAACTTTTTGAGAAGGTTTATACCCAATTATGATGAAATTGTCAAAGAGATCATAAAGATGTTTAAGAAGGACATGGAATTAAAGTGGACTATAGAGGCTCAAGAATCATTCTCTAGAATAAAAAATGCTTTTTCAGAGTCCCCAGTATTAGTCAGCCTAGAATATCAAAATCCATTTCTCATCTTTTATTTTGCTTCTCCTTACGCGATGGTTATTGTCTTGTTGCAGAAAAATAATGAAGGACACGAGCAACCAATTGCATTTTTCAGCTAGGAGTTATGAGATGTTGAGCTAAAATATAATATTTTGATGAAACGGGCCTACACCTTAGTCAAAGCCTTGAAAGCTTTTAGAATTTATGTCCTGCAATCAAATAACAAATTATGTTTCTACAGTCGTTGTGAAAAATATCCTTATGCAGTGTGATAGTGAGGGTAAAAGAGGTAAGTGGATTTCCAAGATACATGACTATGACATGGATATCAAGCATACCAAGTTGATCAAAGGGTAAGGGTTAGATAAAATTTTGTCTGAAGCAAATTTCCAATCCTCGGGTATAAACTTATTGGCAGGGAAGGATGGAGGAAGTGGAAAAGTAGCGGAACAACAAAAAAATGATGCCTCAACACATAAAATATAGATGAAATAAATTTTATCCCTTTATTATCAACATATAGTCCATTATTTACCTTTTCTAAGGTGTCCAGTGAATTTTGAAAAAGTTAAATACTGAGATCTAAGGCTGCAATACCAGAAATTTGTTATCTCAAATGGCCAACTGTATTGGAAATACCCAGTGGGGATTTTGCTTTTATGCCTAGCTGAAAAAGAAAATCATAAACTAATTGATGAGTTTGATAATTGTGTTTTTGTAGGAAATTACAGCCAGAGAGATACAACCCATAAAATTCTCAAAGCAGGCTTTTATTGGCCAAGGTTGTCTGGCGAGATGCATACCTATGTTCACGCGTGTGAGGAATGTCAAATGTTTGCAGAAAGACATAGGTTGGTGCCCTTTCCTTTAATCCCTATGTTTGCAGAAGATCCCTTCAAGAAATGGGGGTTGGACTTCATTGGAGAAATACACCCACCTTCAAGTGGTCATCACAAATTGATACTAACAACCACTGATTATTTCACTAAGTGGGTTGAGGCTATCTCAGCTAGAAATACAACCGATGTAGTAGTCATCAAGATTATGGAGGAAAACATCTTTGCCAAGTTCGATTTCCCAAAAGAAAATTTTCACTGAGAATGCCTAGGTGTTCAATTCAACCAAATTTATTGATGCCAAAGGTTCAACATTATAGTAGGACATTCCACCACCTATTACTGACAAGGAAATGGATTGGTTGAATCCTCTAACAAAACCTTAGTAATGATTCTGAAGAAGACAATATCATAAAATCAGAAGAACTGGGATTCATAACTGAAGTTCGACCTATGGGCTAAGAGAGTTACCACCAAGAGGTCCACTGGGAAGTCTCCTTTTGAATTAGTGTATGGGAAAGTCGTAATTTTCCCTATAAAATTATCAATGCGAGTAGCTAATATTATACAAGATGTTCAGCAGGAATCGAATTCTCTAACTAGAAGGATAAATTAGATGGTAGAACTTCAAGAAAATAGGGAAAATGTAACTTAGAATTTGATTAATTATCAAGAAAGAATGAAATCTCTTTTTGATAGAAAATAAAGGGACAGATCCCTGCATCCAATAGATTTTGTACTAAGGAGGGATTTCAGAAAATAAGATAAAGGAAAACATGGGATGTTTGATCCTTTTTGGTTTGGACCCTTAAAAATTGTTGAAGCAAAATGGAACATTAATTTCTTACATGAAATTTCAGACAGTGAAGTGCTTGGACTACCTGTGAATGGGTAATTTCTCAAGTTCTATTTCCAGCAATAAGGAGGTCCATTCTCATCCACTATAAATAACAGTGAGCCATTATACATACCAACAATGTTGTGTGATTTTTTTGCTTCTATTTTGATTTATGAAAGTCTGAATGAAATGACTCCATTCCCAAGGGGTAAGACACTAATCTACAGGATTATCAGTGCATTGTATAAAATACATTGTCCCCAATTGGAGCCAATGTTGTTTCCTATCATATTTTTGTTGGGGGTGCTAAGAGGTTGCTTTCAATACCTCTGGCTTCGAAAATAATCAAATTGATGAGGTGGGTAAGTTTAGGCCTTGGTGGTATTTTAGGAGCTCTAATACCAGAGCTTGAATCCATGGAATACTTCATCTAGCTAGTGAAGTGGCAGAAGAAAATAAATTTACAAATATATAATGTTTATGTTAAATGTCGAGTAGGTTCCAAAGTGGATCCTTAACCATCTCTGCATAGTCGGCCCCCAGAAATACTTCGGGGAGGTAACCTGCACTGTAAATAGATCAATGCTACCTTCCAAAGTTGAACAGTCAAACGGGTGGATCCGACAATCCAATGGCCTAGATTAACTATGGGGGGTCACGACAAGATTCTATCCCCCATTATTTCACCTGTCGGAGGAAGGTGGGGACAACCTGCCATGTCACAATCCCGTCAATGTTGTTTTTCAAGCGAGTGATGAAAGTAAAGGTAAAACGGTTATTTCTCTCCCCCCCCCCCCGCCCCTGTCATCCACCTATCACCTACCACCACCCAAACATCTCCCACCACGTGTTCCCCCATGAATTCATTTGACGTTAGATCACCATTTCCCCCCTTCCTATAAAAACACTTCCCACTTCAGATTATTTTTTTTGAATTTATTTTGTTTTCCTATGCAACTCCTCTTGTCGTTTGAATGCTCTGGAATGTCATTCACTCACCAAGTTGATCCAAAAATCCCCTCCAATGCCATTTTCATCTATCACCTAGTCAATCAGGTAACATGTCAGTCTCCCCCACCTACAACTTGTTTCGATATTTTTTAAAAATGAAGAAAGCATCCCCCAAGATCCCCAAAGCATGGGAAGTTAAACTCTCCTCCAATGTCAAACCACTAATGGACACGAAGGAATAGATTACGAACCCCCATTGTGCTTACCATCTATCGGACCTCTGATTTGACCTATATGTCCACCATGTTAGAGGAGAAGACCCACTCCAAGTAGTTGATTTAGGTTTTTACTATAAAATTACGCCCTTTGTGTTTTATTTCCCTGAGTTTATTTCTTGGTTAACTACTGCATAAATTGAAGAAAATAATTGTTTTTTCACTCCCACTAGAGTCAAAATCATAGAGGTGACCCTAGAATTGATCGAAAAATCTTTGATTTACCCAAGCTCCCTTGAAGCCCAACAATTCATAGAAACCACCATGGTCTACAGTCATACTACCCTCTTAGTTGTTGAACAACAACCCCTGGCTTGCAGTCCTTTCCCATTGTTGATAGTTTCCCAATAACTATCTTTACAGAGTCAGTGTAGCCTATTATGTCTATAATTGCTCATATTTTTTGGTCATTGTAATGCCAATATGGCCAATAAATCCTCCATAGGATTTTTGAGGGAGATGATGCATCCAAACAACTTATTAGACATACCTTCTTACTTGGTCGAGTAAATAAAATTCCAATTATGCCATTTTCCTACCACCTCCTAATTCAGATATTATTCTCTACTATTTTATATGTTTGTGTACACCCATGTAGATAAGTTTGAGTGCTTGGGTCTCAATATGATGGCTCCAAACAAGCAAAGGAAGTCTTTTTTTGACTGGGATGTTATTGTTAGGAGGATATCATATAATGATGGCTATTCCCAATTCATATCTTCCTAAATGGCCATTTCTTATAAAATTATTCACAATGTTTCCCCTCCAAGAATCCTCCCTGAGTAAAAAATAATCCTTCAACTCAACAAGGACACCAAGGTGGGAGATTGCCATTTGTTTGAGGATTGTACAAAGATTTGGGTTTATGGGTGTGATATTTCTCGTTACCACTTTCATGTGTTCATGCCAATGAGGATATTAGCCTTGGAATCATGACCAAGTCTCCAGGTCCGCTTTCCTAGCAGTTGAAGAAAAACTAAAACAAATGAATTTTGACATGGGAGATATTTGGCATTATGATCCTCATGGTGTCATTGCAATGAAAAGGGAAAGAATAAAGGCTTCAAATTATAATCATGAATGTAGGCCTAAGATTTAATGGAAGGCTAACCTTGATTCATGGCCCATTAACACAGACGTAGAGATTGAGACTCCAACAACAAAGGACAAGGCACAGAAAATGACCATTGATGAAATAGGGGATATGGAAATTGAAGATGCACACACCATCAAGAAGGCCAATACCCAATAGAAGGAAGAATAATAAATCGAGACTTGGTTGGTGGAGACAAAACCAGACCAACCAGGCTTCCAAGTGACTTTAGAAGACCTATTGTAAATTGTTGTCTCATCATCTTCAGAGGTATCCATTTTGAGTTCAACAAGAAGTGCAACTATGATTGAGCCTTGTTGGCCTGTTGGGAAAGCAATTGAAGAAAGGAATAATAAGATTAGGGAAGAGATGCAACACCAAATGGAATCACATTCGATCCCATACCATACTAGAATTCTAGATGCTATGGACCTAGATATAAATCAAATGAAATTCTCACTGCATCACCCATTAGCATATTCAATACCATTAGGCTCCAAGTTCAAAGCTCTAGATGTTTCTTTGGACTTAACAAGCATCAATCTACCTTATAAGATCAAGTTCCACAAGAAAGTGGGAGAAATGTTGTGCAGTGAGCTAAATCATAATTCCATGACCATAAGCAAGGCCGAGAAGTAGTTAAAGAAGGCTACAACCAAGGTTAAGCAGGAAAGAGCTAATTCTAGAGCTCTATACATGCAGAATGATCATTTCAAAAAGTTTATTATGAAGCTGAGAGTGAACCCAGAGGATAAAATTGCATTTGAGACCCTACTCTAGAGCTCACAAGCAGAGATTCAGGAGCTGAGGCACAAGCTTAAGATGCTAGCCAACGAATATGTGCAGTCCAAAGAACTTGCACAGGTGGAGGACAAGAAACAGATCCTAGCTAAACAATTGATTAACAAGAAAATTGAGGTGGTGGCTCTCAAGATTCAGGTAGAAGAGCTCCAACAGAAGATACATACTCACATTTGTATAATACTCATGCTTGAGAACCCTTAGAATCCCACAGAAAAGCTCACAAATACCCTTAATGAGCTCTAGCTCTCAGAAGGGGAACTTAAGAAGGTGCAAAAGGACTTAGACATTGCCCAAAGAGCCATGGAACAAAAGGAAAAACAACTCGAGACTACCAAAAATAATACATATATGATAAGAAATAACTTGCAAGAAGCTAATCAGGATATCTATGAGCTTAAAAACAGACTGAAAGAAAGTGTGTCCCTCTTTCAAGCTAAAGCAATGATATAGGATGAGATAATAGCAGAGATGAAGAACAACTAGGAACACATAAATTTGATGGATGAGCAAAGGATTGTGATCAAAGATTATGAGTTATTTTCCCTAGTTGCTAAAGAAGAAGGTGAAAAGAATGCCCATACTCCCAAGAAATTTATCCATTATGTGAATGAGAAGCCACTCAATGAGTTGAGGGCTATAGATGTGGTGGATAGGATGTTTTCAATCATGGAGATTTACAAAGTAATCTAGAAGGAGGAGGCTTGAGTCAAAGCTGAAGAATGCCAGGAGGTAGTGTTGAAGGATGTGGCTACCTTTAACTCAGAGTTTGAGGAGAGAGTTATAACTTGGCTGCCTAGCTATTGGGATTTCATGGGAGTGTTGACCCCATGGGAAAAATACATTTAGATGTTGGTAGAGGCCAAAAGAAATCCTGATTCATCCCATGAGAAGACTGCTAACTTGAAGGGTAAAATTCTAGTAAACTACTTGGGAAGAGATTTTCAATTTCTAGGGTTGGTGAAGACATTATTTTGTCCCAGGTTGAATCATGCAGAGCTTACTACTCTTAAAATAGCTTATCTGTTGTTATGTCACGCCCCTCTACCATGTACAACACGATGGCAATGTTGTGATCAATTTGTTAATCCTCCACAACTCCAGATCATCGATCCAACAATGCTTCCTCCTAGATCATCCTATCACCATTGAAGATATTGTTGATTGTGTCAATCATGACACTTTGCTATTATATGTTTTATGTAGATATTTTAGCTTCAAAGACTCAATGCTAGTTAGTTAGGATCTGGCTAGTACAACTATGCTACTAAGCACGCTGATATCTTTTTGTTATGAGGATGCATTGTAAAATCAAGAAAGAATATTTTGTAAGGGGCGCTCTTCTTGAGGCCCTATAAAAATAGTTTATGATATAGAATGAAAGGTTCCTAATTTTGTTTCAAGTGGGAAGCTCTACAAATTGTGAATGAGATGTATGCCATGTTGAATATTAATGAAATATTTTGGTGATTCCAACTCACATGAGATACTAGTATGTATTTTCTTTTGTATATGTTACATATATCATCACTCTTCTTCTCAGATTACATGTAATAGTAGTTGTTGGATATGTTTTTTATGAATTCATAGATTCATATACGTCTAATGTTGATCTAAGATGCCTATGACTGATAAAAAATTAATATCTTTAATATGTGCTCCATGTAACTTAGCTCATCATTTGAATATTTCTCTCATTTGTTTCATGTTGAAGTATGATGCACGTGATTATTAAATAAGCCTTTTGCTTTGGGTTTTCATTCCTTCATAATTCTTCCCTCTAATGTACTAAAATGATTGATAAAACTACATGCTCATGTAATGTTGGCTAGTGTAACTGGACCTTAATGCTTCTATGAGTATTATTTTGTAGCTAGATTTGTATTTCTCATCTTAAAGAATATTTTGAACCAATATTGTCTAAAAATAAATTTAATATTGAGTGTAAGTAAATAATTCAAGCATAACCTACAAGCACTCATTAAGATGTCCTAGGAACTAGTCTCTCTTCATCCCAGGAGATGTCTCTAGCAACTACAACAGGTTTACTACCAACTGTTTGACAAGCATACCAGAGAAAGGTTTTATCATGCATGGCCACCATAGATACCAAGAGTACTAACAGTAGAGGTAAAGAAAATAAAAATGACTTGATCTTCGTGGCTGCACCAAATCAAACAATATCACCTTTAATAATAATATTAATAATCCCTTCAAATTCCAAATGTTATTGTGATCCTTAGCAATATGCTGAGGACGCCCACATTTTACAGCCCTTGCAGGACATGGTTGTGTGGGTAGGATAACCTCCATCATGTCAACTTCATGGTTGTGTGGGTAGTATAACCTCCATC
Source organism: Pinus taeda (assembly GCA_000404065.3). Lineage (NCBI taxonomy): Eukaryota > Viridiplantae > Streptophyta > Pinopsida > Pinales > Pinaceae > Pinus > Pinus taeda. The sequence goes on along the minus strand of APFE031285893.1, from coordinate 41,035 downwards.
AAGTCAAGAATAATGGCCGTTTCGTAACATGTTTTGTCAGCCACAATCATAGACAAACATGAAAAGCGTCATTTTGGATTCATTCCTTCACATGCATGAACCATGACATTCTCAAAATTACCCTTACATTCTCTCCTTTAATATTATCCTTAGCGAATAGGATGACATTTTACTATGATGAAATTTCATTTTCATTTTGTTTGCGCAACCATTTTCTTTAATATCATTTTTACTGGATTGTATTGGATTTTAGCATTTTAATATTATTTAATGTGTTATAATCTTAAATTTCAGGAATATTCCAAAATTTGATTTACAAAAATAAATTTAATTATTAAAATATATTCCAATTATATTATCAAATGTATATATTTAATTTTGTTTGGGAAACCATTTTTGGTGAAAAGAAGAGCCTCATCCAAAAATAATAATACAACATAATTGTTATTGACTTCAAATTTTAGGAGTGACTCATTCAAACTCATGAGAAGTTAACCACTTGTAAGTGACCATTTCAAAATAATTAAAAAGTTTGTGTGTTTCTCATACCCAACCATTTTATAATTAAAAAAATTGTGTTTCTCGTACCTTACAAGTTACAAGGAGTGAATCATATTTTAATTCATCCTTTTATGATTTATTATGGAAAATCTATAATTGGTGGTCATATAAATTAAATTAGTGTAGTGATATAAACGTTAATATACATGTTTATATACACCAATCCATCATAGCATCAAACTACTCACTACATCATACATCCCATGTTAAAATTACAAAAAAAATCACAAAAAATAACTAAATTATAGCCTTATTTTAAATTACTATTATTTTATTTTATTTTTTTCTCGGTAAAACTAGCTAGTCTATTATATTATATTTACAGTAAAATGTTTACAAGCAGTGAAACAGAACTTCCATGGCCGCCAGTGGTGCCTTGGGTAACTTAGCTTTGACTCAAAAAGCTCCCACGCAGGGGTAACATCAACAGGACTTCCATAATTCCCCAAAAAACTAACTGAGGCTAGAAACCAATTCAATTTGCCTGTCAATAGACCATGACACATTGAATCAAACATGAGCATGACTGCCCACGCAGGGGCGTCCTTCATAACCAAACTGTAGATTGACACCGACAAGACAGACTGAGAGAAAACTGGACCAAAACAAACTGGACAGAATGAGAAACTGTAAGTGAACAAACACAATGCAAACCCGTACCCAATTACCTGCAGCAAACATTATCCTGGACCCGAGCTGAGAGGAAAAGGCAGATGCTGGCGCACACGTCGGAGGGTCATTCATCGCCAGGATGTTTCTTCTCCACAATGGTGCACCATCCCTGACCCTCAGGGATTCCTTCCCACATGGCGGCCCGTTTATCCTGTGCAGAGCCTTGAGATTCCTTCACCTGGGGGTGAGAGGGAGCAGGCATAATCTCCTTCCCTGAGGTGCCCACCCCAATTGGTGGTTGCAGAATAGGGCTCTCCTTTCCAGAGCCCTCTGGGGGTGGTTCCACCATTCCTGGAGGCGACTCACCTTCATTTCCTTCAAGAGCTTGAGTAAAAAGCACTAAAACATGAGCATTAATACCTGGATTATCCTTGGAATTGCCCAGGGTGAACACCACCGAGCCAAATGCTGGGAGGACTGGCTCCCCTTCGCTCACGCTACCAACCTCCATGTATTGCCCAGCTCGGAGTGGCTTAACCCCTGCCCTCCTATAACAATAGCAGCAGTAGCAATGGTGGTGCTCCCTCGCTGCCGGAGGGCGAGAGGATGAGCCTCGCCCAGATCCCCTCCTGCAAGGTTGCCGCTCTCGTAGCCTCGCCATGGGCAGTCCTCCTTCTCCTTTGATAGCCTTGGGTGACTTGTGAGGCCAACCACAAGGCATAATTCGCCACCACAACCTCCCAAACGCCACCACAACCCTTGAATTCTCCACAAAAACCTCTGAATTCGCCACCAGAACCTCTGAATTCGCCACCAGAACCTCTGAATTTGCCACCAGAACCTCTGAATTCGCCACCCAAATCTCTGAATTTGCCACCAGAACCTCTGAATTGCTCTCAATTTTCCGCTTTCCCCCAAAACGGGAGCCTGAATTGGAGCGTCGAAAAGCCCAGATGGCAGATTGAGGTGGTGGGATAACCGCCCTCCTCTGAGTCTGCCTCTGCGTCGAATGTCTCTGCGATTGCAGTTCCCCAACTCCACCATAACGATGAACTAATATCTGCACCTCCATACCTTGATAATCCTCCACATTCCCTCGTTCGGAGCGCACCATAACTGCTGCCATCTCTTCACTCTGCTCGGCATTGAATGCCCAGAGCTCAAACCGCGCAGGATTAAGCCTTTGACGGCTAAGTCCATCAAGCATTAATGTGAGCACAGGGCGGCACATGGTGGACATGTGGCTCAGCCCTTCGAGACGTGCCATCACCTGCATCCGGGGAATTACTATTATTTTATTATTAACAATAAGAAAAATTAATATATAAGTCAAACATTTATAGATTGGATATTTACCTCCACTTTACCATAGAGATTATTAATATGTAAATAGGTTTGTTACGATACTATGGTTTATCAATATGCCATGGCGAAAAAACCATAAGTCACTTCATATGACACTTGTTCATATGCCATATTTTTTAATTAATCAATTTAATTAAAAAAGGAAAAATGGCATAACTACTTTTGAAATAAATCCCAACCTGTGATTTGCGTATACTACTAAGAAAAAATTTATCAAAATTACAACTTTATATTAAATTATTATTACTATTTTTAATAATAAAAAGAATAAATATGAGTTAAACATATACACTTTAAAAATGCATGTGATAATATTTTTAACCATGAAAATACTTGATGTATAAATAAACAATGTTACAATGGCATTTCTTACTGTTGACTTAGTGGGCCCTAACCCAGGTTCAATGTTAATTAGGCAAGAAAATCCCTACACTACTGGCCCTTTCGGCATCAATCCGCAGAGCGCAAACGGAAGTCTCATCCGAAGCAGTATGGGGGGATGCAGGAACCAAGTTTCCACACCCAAAGATGGTAGTGATGTCATTTTGTGCCCTAACCCTGCCTTTGCGTAGATCGATAAGACTTTTAGGGCTTATCGATATATTTCTCTTATTCGGCTTCTAGACCTTTGTGAAGGTCTACGATCGTCCTTCACGGACCCTAAACGCGTGATTTATCTACTTACACGCTTCTATAAGTGTTCTTACCTCTATATTTACCCCGATCGTCTTAAGTATCTGATAACTTCAACATGTATTAGGTATTCTTCGCGTAAACAAATATTATTACTTGTGTTCATATAACAAAGTAAAACATACAAATTTGCGCATCAATATAGCATTAAATCATAAACCCAATATTCTTCATAACATAATCGCATTCATTCATAACATAATTAAATAGATCAAAACGCAGATAATTCCATAATAATCTTCTTTATTAATGCTTCAGATCTTCTTTTACAGACTCTAACTACCCTGTGCACACAGTTGCAGGGGTTCGCGCACTTAGTTGCGGACTTCTACCCTAGGCCTCTACACACATAGCTACAGAGCCTCTTTCCTACGCTAAGACTCTTCACTCTTAGCTCTTATTGACACCTTACATCAACCTCAAGATCTAAAACTGAACTGCCTTAGATTCTTCTAAGACTTCCCTTTTTATAAAATCCCATGGTCCGCGGACCATGGGTAGATCTCCTAAAGCCGACATGACTTACATAAACGAAGGGCAGAAACCCTTTATTACCCTTTACATCTTTGCACTCCACGACCACAAAATGCGAAGACTTTACATTTTTTATACAAAACTTGGGCCTTTAACCCCAAAATTTACTCTAGGGGACCCATTCCCAACATGCCCCCAACACAAATATGTTGACTTGCCCCTGAGTCACTTTGCTATCGTGGAGATCTTGTCACGAAGACCTCCCAGCTCTGCTTGAACTACTACAACTTCAGCGGTACACTATGTCATCACTTGCTTAACCTACTCTACCAGCTTCTCTATTGCTGGTCATGTGCTATCTGCCTTGATTTTCTATTGTGTTGCTTGCAGGCTAGCCAACTTTCCCTCAATGGTGGTGATGAGCACATAGGCTTCATCCAGCCAAGGCCCCAATCTGGCCTCCATTTCTGTCTCTCTACGTTGTGATGCGTTCACTTGTTCCTTTAGATCCTCTGCTTCCAGCAACTTTGCCAATCTCTGCGTGATAGCGACGGTGCGCGCCATTGCTCTGACCTCATCATACCACTGCTAAAATTCCATCACCTCTATTTCTAACCTCTTTAGGTTGGGATCTTCTTGTATTATGGTAAGTACCTCTAGCAACTGCTCGAAGAGCGTAGTGCAATCTATTACCAAAACATCTACTGCAATGACTGCATCCTTGATAGCTGCCTCCCGCTGTTCTTTGACCTCTGGTGGAGTCGAAGCTAGGGCCTTTAACTCAAGATCTGTAATCTTAAGATTCAACTCAAAATGACCTTGGCTAGCTCTGTCTTTGCATCATGCACACCGGCAGTCAACTTCTGAATCTTGGCTTCCATCGGTGCTTCTTCTGGGATATGCAGATCTGGAATGGTTCTGCATGCTTCAGCGACTACTACTGCAGTGTGCTCATTCTTTTGTTGCACTTTCTTCCATCTGTTAATTTCTGAAGTCTTCTCAATGAACATCTATGCATTATTCACCTTTTGTTTGTTGATCACACTCAGAACGCACTACTCTCGAGCCCAAAGTTCTGCGATCACACCTGCCTGTAGGGTGTGAAGGGCTTCACTTGGAAGCATAGCCAATTTCAACCCAATATGCTTTAGTGTGTTTACAGTAGCCCTGTCAGCTTCCACTTCTGTAGTCAAAGCTCCATCCAGCAACGTGACGGCCTGGGGATCCAACGAGTGAACCATCTCCGTGCTTCAGTAGTTCCTGACACCAAACTAGTCAACGTCATGTTTCATTGTGCTACACCTATCTGTATTTGAGTAGTTTGGATCTACAGCTCACGCAAACCCATCTGAATGGAAAATAGAGATTTATTCTACTACTACTTGAACTACTGCAGCAGTTCCATGATCGCATCCCTGACCTTCTCTCCATTGTCGTCTAAGTCACCTTTTCTCAAGGTGATCGGGTCAAGAGATGACTTAGAGGCCTTAGACTTCTTCTGCAACCCTTCTTTCTCCTGCTCCCAATTCTACTTTATCTAAAAGGGGGTGGTCTCCTGGTCTCCACCACCTTGTTCAAGTTACTTCTCATCCTCCGTCTATGGTGAAGGAGACTTCTGACTTCTATCAGAGTCGTGCTCTTCCGCATCTTCCTTCTCTTTTGCATGCTCCTTAGCGGTGCACTCTGCTTCAGCTCTGGCTTTTTCCTCTACTTCCTTTTTCCGTTTTTCAATCATCTGCTACATTTTTAACTGGGCCTCCTCCTTCTTCTGCGTTCTTGTGGACTTACTGGATCCAGCAGAAAAATCTGATGCCATGGGCCATATGTTGGCCAATGATCAAGGGCCACTGCTATCACATCATCCGTCACAAGGTATGGGAGATCATACCATTTTTTTCTGGGTCCTTCTGCGCCTAGATGGAGATACAATGGAAGTCCACCTTGAACTCCACATATCCCAACAACTGCTCATAAATAGTCGGTGATAGCCTTGGCTTGCGGTTAATGGCCATATTGATGCTCATATCCATCAAAACCTAGAAGACCTTGTTCTCGTGGACCCGCTCAACATCCTTTGTGGCCCATAGCGAAGAAAACTTCGTTGCTTCTAGAAAATCTGTCACAATCAGAGGAAACTGACTATCCTCCCACAACGTCCATGCAACCAACACAATTGATAACAACAGTCAGGCATAATGGAACATCTTTCTTTGATCATACACTTCTCTGCAATTCGTGAGGAACTCACTGCAGAGGTAGCGTGCCCAATTAAATTGTATGCCCTTTGTGCAGTGGGCTTCTAATGAGACTACTAATGTCAGCACCTCATCTACACGACACTTTCACATTATCTTCCCAGCCAAGATCTGGGTGACTACCTTGACCGCGGGTTCGTTTATGCTTGAAATTGAGTATCTGCACCACTTTTTGACAAGCTTAAACTTGTCCTTCATTTGCTCGACAAGGTAACACTCGCCCACCTTTTTGCCAAATGACTTGGCCAGATTTTGTCCTGAATGGGGTAGCTGGGTGATCCTATGGATCAGCATATCAGTTACAGGGATTGGCTCTTCTAACCACAGGCACCCGTCATGCACCAGGCACAACAACTATTTGATCACTATCAAATTTATGGGCGTGCAGTGGTAATGCGGCACCCATAGTAGGTTCAGCAATCCTACCTTCTCCACCCCATGAATCCACTTCACCAGTTCCAATGCGGTGACACCTGAATCCTTATAGAAGACCCTTTGTATGAAACTGTCAGTAGCCTAGTGGGGGAATTGCTCAGTATCTACCAAATCCCAATCCTCTAACTTCAGATGTGGGACACGCACCAAGCACAGACCTTCAAATGTGATCTAATCAGGTAGCAGAGGTGTATTCAGCATAAAGTTTCCCTCATATGGGTCCCTCAGGACCTTCACCTTACCCTTGCATGGAGGAATGTATTCTGGTAGCTTTGAGATAGGGTCTACACCCTCAATGTCAATGTCCTCTACACCTTCATCTACACCCTCGTCAGATTCTAGGTTTACCACCTTGCCTTTCTCCAGCGCGATGGGCTTCTCTTTCTTCTGGTGTTTCCTTGGTGACTTGCACACTGGCTGTGTCACTTTCTGTTTGTCTTTCTTCCTCTTAGGCCCCTCCCTTGTCAGCATAGGCCTCAGCTTGGGCGACCTCGGTGACTTTGGCATGTCTGGGGGAACCTCCACACTTACGACCTTAGGGGTAGCTTCCTTAGAGGCCATCGATCCTCCAAAACATGCAGTTTTCGCAGGCACCGACATCAACCTATTAAGGAGCTCACAGGTTTCCTTAGGAAACCTATCAAACACTGAACTGGCCACCAAAGCCTCAAAATCCACAGGGTTCATGCGCAATCGATTGCTTGACACCTCAATTCTCATAATGCAAAGTGTTTTTCATAGGGTGACCATTTGTAATTTATAGAAAAATTTGAATTCAAATCCAACCATTCCCCCTAAAATCCATTCATAAATTCTAGATTGGCGGCATATTTTCAAAGATCTTGCATTTAATTTCTATCTTAAATGCCACCCCCCTCGCTCCTCTTAGTCATTTTCTCACTATCAAATCATGAACAGTGATCATAATGATCACTTTCTAGTTGCCTTGCGTAGTATCTCCTTTGATAGTGCAACTCCCTTCACGCTTCTGCTGATGTTGTGACATTCTTCCATCCTGTGCAATCCCCTAGTTATGCAACCCTATAACCCAGGCAATGTAGTTTATAGTCCTATGCCTCCTTCTATTTGCCTAGAGCGCTAAGACTGTGCTTCCATCATATAGCCATCTGGCTGGATCCCCAGTGTATGGCTTCAATCGACTTCCATTTTCCTTTCCGGGAAATGAATCTCCATTCAATTTCACCAATTGAACTACTCCACCATCGGTAATCTCCTTGATGACATAGGGCCCCATCCAATGCATCTGAAATTTTCCTAGAATTTTTTTAAACTTGTTGTCATATAACAAAACCAAATCATTTACCTTGAAGGTGCATAGTTTGATGTGTCGATCATGCCATGCCTTTTTGCGCTCCTTCTGAACTTGCTGATGGAATCCAACCAAAAACCTATCTTCTTCAAGTTTTGTTAGATGCACAAACTGCTCCTCAAGGGCTCCACGATCCGCCATTCCTATGAACATCGTGATGCATAGACTAGGTACAATGTACTCCATCGACATCACAACTTCTACGCCATAAACCAACTTGAATGGTGTCTATCCAATCAAATTTTTGCAAGTATTCATGTAAGCCCATAACACCACGAGTACACACATGTCCCAGTCACTCCTCTCTGCATTGCAAACCTTCTTCAGTGTGTTCTCCAATATCTTATTAAATGGTTCAAATGTTCCATTGGCCTGTGGGTGATATGGCATACGCTTCTGATGATAAACATGAAATTCCTTTGTCAACGTGATGATTGTTTCATTAAGGAGATATGTACCACAATCGCTCATTAAAATATTCAGGCAACCAAACCTAGTTAGCACATATTGAAAGAGGAACTTTGTTGTTGTTGCCCCTGTACAGTCCTTCATGGGTTGCGCCTCCTCCCATCTGGTCAAATACTCCATCGTGGTGATGATATACCGTGCACCTGTCTTCTTTCCTAGAGGCTGAATTGGTCCTACAAAATCAATCTCCCACTTCTCGAATGGTTGTAATGACACTTGCGGATTTAGAGGAAGCTCATCCCTCCATGATGGCCTACCCATCCTTTGACATTCTTAGCATGCCTTACAGTAAGTCTTGAAATCCTTATGCAGTGTCGGCCACCACAACCCAATGCATAAAAAAATTTGTGTTGTTGCTTTTCCTGCATAATGTCCTCTTGCAGTTCCTTCATGAGCTTCAATGAGGATGTTGTTCCGTTCAAAGTCAGGTACATAACGTCGCAGTATTTCATCAGAGCCCATTTTATATAAATGTCCTACAATGACAGAAAAGTTTGCGCGCACACCACCAACTCCTTCTTTTGTTGACCAGTATAACCCTCCAGATCCATTCTCGTCATCAGGAAGTGTATGATATTTGCAAAGTGATTGTCAACTACGTGCACCGCAAAGAGTTGTGCGTCAGGAAGTCCTTCCTCCAAATTAGTAGGCTCCTCTCCTATTTCAATGCGCGACAAATGATCTGGCCCTACATTCAGTTGTCCTAGCTTTACAATAACTTTTAAATCATATTCCTAAAATAGCAGCAACCATCTGCATATCTTCCCCCCCAACATAGGCTTGTTAACCAAGTACCTCAATGTAGAATGTTCTGTATACATCTTGAAGTTTTCACCTAGCAAGTAGTGTCTGCACTTCTAGAGCGCGTACACCATAGCCAAACCTTTGCGTTCTATCGTTGAATAGTTCTTCTTAGCTTTAGACAACTTCCTACTTGCAAATGCTATAGGGTGACCTAAATCTCCCTCACCAGCCTGTGATAGTACTCCCCCAAGCATAATACATGACGCGTCCACATGCACATGAAATTCCTTCTTCCAATTTGGTAAGACTAGGATCGGTGCGGTAGCCATCTTTTCCTTTAACACATCTAAGCTTCGCTAACAATCTTCATTCCAACAAAATGTAGCATCCTTTTTTAGTAGCTTCTACATCGGTGTGGTAATCTGGGCATAACTCTTGATGAACTTCCTATAGTATCTTGTATGCCCCAACGTTGCACACAACTGTTTCATGCTTCTTGGTGCCTCCAAATTAATTATAATTGCTATCTTAGCTGGGTCCACCATTAATCCTTGTTTTCACGCCACATGGCCTAGCAATATTCTGAAAGGAACATAGAACAAACACTTCTTCAAATTGAGCATGATCTGATACCTTTGGCATGTATCTAGCATCAAGCGTAGGCTGGCTACATGGTGTTTCACCAGCCCAAACACCATCCAATCGTCAAAGTATACTTCTATAAATTTTTGAATGAAGTCCTTGAACGCCACGATGACTACACGTGAAAAGATCGTTGGCACATTCTTCAGTCCAAAAGGCATTACAGTATACTGAAAGCATCCCCACTCAGTTGTGAAGGTCGTCTTACTTCTATCCTCCAACGCAATCTTTATCTGATGGTACCCTGAGAACCCATCAGTGAACGAATATGCTTCCTGTCCTCCTACATTATCCAATACTTCATCGATGAACAGAGTTGAAAAAGGATCATGCATGCAAGTGTCATTCAACTTCCTGAGATCTACGCATATCCTTATTTCATCTTTCTGCTTCTTTTCCTAAAATATTATTGGGCTCACCCAATCAGATTCTTCTACTTTCTCAATAATACCTGCCGCAAGAATTTTATCCAACTCTAAGAAGACCTTTTCTTTATACTTCGGATTGAGGTGGTAATACCTTTGCTTGATCAGCTTCCCATCCGGTTTCAACATAATTTTCATAACTCCCAGGTCCCCTATTATCCCCTGTAGATCTGAGAACTTCATAGGTAACAAGTCCTGGTATTCGTGGAGCAACCCACTGATCTTTTCCACCGTAGCATCATCCCAGTAGTCCCATATCTTTCCAAACTTTAGTTTTGCCTCTATCCTGATGTTCGCTTATCTTATTTTCAGCGGCACGGTGATATCTAGGTTTTCTATCTACAGCCCCTCAACTTCGTGGTGTCCTTATGTTTCCTGGATATTAATGTTCCTCAGATCCTCATCTTCTTCTTCAATAAACACATTATAGCACTCCAGCATGTGGCGCAGCTGGGTGGCCCAATCCGGTTGAATCAAATCCAAGGGATCCCGTTGTATTCTAAATATCATTTCTTTTACCTCCTATAGTGCTTCATCAATGCACTCAAATCCATCTTCAAAGCTAAATGTCATCAAGAATATCTGTCTCAAAATATCCCATTCATTCGTGCATTGGCGGAGCTCTATCTCCAAGTAACAATTCATAGGTATCACATCCAAGGTGTGACAGAACAGATGCACCCACTCCAGTTGCAGTTCTGCTCCATAAGCATCGGTCCATTTTGCTAAGTGATCGCGCGGATCACTCCTTCCATCGTATTTCTTTGTTAATCGTATTTTTGGGTGACCAAACCACACCCTCATCATTCTTCTATATTCGCGCCATCCATCAAAGTTATCTTTATGCATACCCCACCATCTTGTGGGTGTAGCACACAACACCAATTCCAAGGCTTGGAAGTGATGCTTCTCCAACACTTCCCTTTCAAATGCATCCAAAAATGTATCAACGTCAGTTAACCCATCATAGTAAGGAAAAATTCATACCTCTAATGATACACAATGCAATGATTTGGTCATCATGTTACATCATAGCGTAGATACCTTGTGCAACATATTCTGTCAATGTTCCAATTCCTCATCTAAGTCTGATGTGTAGGAGCTTTCACAGTCCCACGCAAGACATTCATCAGCTGTCGAATTCACCCAATCTTGATCTCACATCGTTACCTTATAAATCTAGTCCAAATCATCATCACTTTCGTAATCGTAGACTGGTTCAATGTAGTGCGATCCTTCTGTAGGTTCCAATAGTACTACTACACAAAGCAATTTTCTTTAAAATAACATCATCTGCTTCTTCAAATTAATCTCCCCGTTGATGTCGATAGCCCAATCGATCCCAAGGAGCATAGGGTAGGGATTACTATCATCCACAATCTCTATTACTTCCAAATTGGCCAACGGGCTCACGCTTTCGATATCGACTGTCACTCCCTATAATATTCCCATAGTGATAATATTTTGTTGATTTTCCATCCTCAATTGAATAGGGGACCATTGCAGCGTAGGTCTCCCCATTCTCTCCCATGTCTGTTTAGGAAAAACATTCACGTCAGATCCTAGATCCAGAATGACTTGGTCCATTTCATATTCTCCTATTTACACGGTGAATCTCATCTGTCGCCGTTTTCTTGCCTTATGCTTACCAATCTTCTTAACCACGCATGGGCCATCATGAGTATTACCAACACATTTATTGATCAACTCTTGTAATCCCTTGGTGACCTTTCTATCTCGAAGAAACTTCATACAGGTCTCCAAAAATGTAGTAAGCATGGAAGGGTCCATTTCTTCAGACTTCTTATCCTGACTTCTTGAGGTAGAAGCCTCAGTGAAGCTTCTCTTTACTTCCATGAAGGTTTCCTTCACACAATCCAAATCAAAGCCCACCTCCTTTTCTGGAGCTTTGCAGACCCATTCACCTTCTTTAGGCTTCTTTGCCTTATATTTTCCAGTCATTATTCCACTTCACATCACAATTTTCACATTAGGATCCTCTTCGCGGGTTCGACCCTCATCATCTGCAGATTTTGGGTAGGCTGTTGAGGCTGTGCCCCCTTTTCTTAGCTAGTAACATAGAGAAGTCTTTTGTTGCGTGGTCAAACTGAGTGAAATATCTGCATGACATGTGTGTCGAGTTTGTGCATTCTTGTGTGTAGTGTCCTATCCCCCCACAGTTGTAGAAAATTACTTGTCCTTGACCTCTACCAGGTCCTCCTCCACATCAGCCTCGTCCGCACCCCTAGAATCCTCCTCACGCTCCCCCATCGCCTTGATCTGGAGGTTGAGTTTCTGCCTGTACTCTATATGTGGTCATTCTATCCATCATTATCTCATATCTATGGTAGTTACACTCATCATGACCAACCGATTGACAGAAGTTGCAAAAGATCTATTGCGGTGTCTGTACAAATTTCTACAATAGGTGACAATTGTCTATCACATGTTTTCTAGCCACCTAATAGAGAGAAAACCATAGCATGGGCCCCGTACTCGGCCCTGCTTGAGCTTCTGGCCTCAGAGGCATCGGCGCTCCTGCTGCAACATCATTCGCGAAGATTTGGCAGTGATCTTTGTCATGCCCATGGCTTTTGCATTTCAAGCACCAAACTTCTTCGTGCACCTCTGGAAAAACTTCTATATCCTTCTTCAGACATTGAAACTTTAGGCAAAGGTTCTGCAATTGAGCGTGAATCTACTGAACCACCAAATTATAATCTTGCATCGACGTTTCATGCAATCTCATTGCAATCTCCAGGGCTTCCACCTGGGTCCCAATATTTTTCTATGATAAAGAAACCCTCAGATCAGGCAAGAGCGAAGTCACAAACCATTCGTGGTGCTTCCCATCTATAAGATTCATTTTTGCTTTGCAGATCATGCACTTCAACCTCTGAACCAAATCCCAAGGTGTCTCGCCAGGCTTCATCATGATCTCCTTGAATCCCACAATTGATCGAGCTTCAGAATTAGGCCTACTGAACTCCTTATTAAGCGTTGTTTGAATATCTGCTAATGAAGCCATCAGGTTATCAGTGCAACACTTAATGTACCATGTCAGCACACATTCTTGTAAAGCAGTGACCAATGTTGCTTTCTTCATCTAGTCATCTGTTATACCTTGAACCTCCCATATAGCCCTTGCGACAAACCAAAACTAGTTTGGGTCCTCTATTCTCGACCCCTTGAACATAGGCAATTTTACTAAATTTACCATATTGCATGTGGTGTAGGTGGAGGTGGTGTGGGCAAAGGTATATGTGACAAAGGTGAAGATGGAGGTGGTGTGGGTGGGTGGGGTATTCGCTGGAACCCCTGCCTTATCAACTAAACAACACTCTGTGGAGAAGCCTGTGATGCTTCCTTGTCATCACTCAGAGGAGGTTCAATTAGTGAACTATATTTAGGGCATGTCTTCCCTCTGTCCCTGAAAATCTTTCCACTTCGCATAGCTCCAAACAGTAAGGTAGCTGTATAACCCACTTTTCACACAGGAGCATCTTAATCCAAGTATTTAAAGACCTTAAATACTTACCTCACGGTCCCTTGAAGAAACAATGTTCTACTTCACTGTAACTGACTGAAGTATCGACCGTGAACTCTATCACGAATCCTCCTATGATATGATCGAGCCATTGATCAACAACATGTGTGATCTTATCTTCTGAGGCTTTCAATCTCCGTAATAACTCTGGGGTCCACACTATCAGACTGTCAAGCCTCCACCTTCCTTGGTTGTCTGCTAATTTAGCGATCCACTCATATAATTCAACCAGGAAGGAACAAAAGAAGATTTCATGTATCTCTATCTATAGATATTTGTCCAACCACTGTTCTTTCGTCAATCACGGATTCTTGTTCTCTTGTGTTGTGAATTTGTGGATCTTTCTATCCAACCAGTCTTCAATTTCCTTCTTACTTGGATTCCAGTGATGCAACATCACACGTCCTTTTATGCAGATCCTAGTATCGACAACGAATTCAATGTTAATTAGCCAAGCAAATCCCTACACTACTATCCCTTTCTGCATCAATCTGTAGAGCACGGACTGAAGTCTCACCCGAAGCAGTATGTGGGGATGCAAGAACCAAGTTTCCACACCTAGAGATGGTAGTGATGTCGTTTTGTGCCCTGACCCTAACTTTGCATGTCAGATCGATAAGCCTTTTAGGGCTTATCAATATATTTCTCTTATTCGGCTTTTAGACCTTCGTGAAGGTCTATGATCATCCTTCGTGGACCCTAAACAGTTGATTTATCTACTTACTCACTTTTGTAAGTGTTCTCACCTCTATATTTACCCTGATCAACTTAAGTATCTAATAACTTCAACATGTATTAAGATATTCTTCACATAAATAGATATTATTACTTGCGTTCATATAACAAAGTAAAATATACAGATTCGCGCATCAATATGGCATTAAATCATAAAACCAATATTCTTCATAACAAAAGTAAATAAATCAAAACACAGATAATTCCAGAATAATCTTCTTTATTAATGCTTCAGATCTTCTTTATTATCATAATCGCATTCATTCATAACAAAATTAAATAGATCAAAACACAGATAATTCTAGAATAATATTCTTTATTAATGCTTCATATCTTCTTTTGCAGACTCTAACTACCCTGCACACATAGTTGCAGGGGTCCGCGCACTCAGTTGTAGACTTCTTCCCTAGGCCTCTGTGCACACAGTTGCAGAGCCTCTTTCCTATGCTAAGACTCTTCACTCTTAGCTCCTATTGACCCATGACATCAACCTCAAGATCTAAAACTAAACTTCCTTAGACTCTTCTAAGAATTCCCTTTTATACAATCCCATGGTCCATAGACCATGGGTAGATCTCCTAAAGCTGACATGATTTACATAAACAAAGGGTGGAAACCCTTTATGACCCTTTCATCTTCGTGCTCTCCATCCACAAAATGTAGATACTTTACACTTTTTGTACAAAACTTGGCCTTTAACCCCAAAATTGACTCTAGGGGACCCATTCCCAACACTTACTAATACCACATGTTCAAAAAATCATGACCTTTTTTTTAATTAATGAATTTAAAGAAAAGGGCATGACCTTTAAATTGATACTACTACTACGAGCATAGATCCACCTTAATTCTGGATTTATCAAGAGAAAGGAAAATAGATAGACATTGAACTAGTAGGATGCTTCTAGGGTCTAAGGAGGAAGAATACTAAATACTGGTTAGCATTTCTGATAGAAGGGCAACCCAATGCTTAAGGGGGGACTAATGTAATAATTGTTCATCTGGTTGGGAAGAACGTGCTTGTCCCTGTTTTCTTTACAAATACTTAGAAAAGTGAAGCTATTAATTTGTTGAAATCTTTAAGGACCATTTTAGATAGGATATGGATGTATGCATAAGATAGAAGAATAAATAACTAGACATGTAACAGGTAAATTAATTAAATTGTTTTTGATAAGTAATTGGATTCTTTACATGAATTGTTGTTTTACTCAAATATTTTGAAAAACAAGGAAAAAGAGTATCTCTCTATGTTTGTATTAGTAGGTACTATGTGTAAATCCTCTAATTATTTCAAATTATAAGAAGAAACATTGATGAGATCCTCTTTATCTCATTGTATTTGGGAGTTGATAGAATTGGTTTGAGTAACAAAAAAGAAGAATATCCTCTATACTAAACATTGGCAAATACAATCCTCACTTAGGAAACCTTTGAAGAATAGTGCCATAAACCCTTGGATTAGAAATCTTGTAGCTAACATTTCTGCACCTATAATACTCAAGAAATTTCGAGTTGACGAGGATAAGGGTTCTAAGAAAAAATTATTAAGTAAACTTGACAATGATAACTTGAGTATAAATGCTTGAGGATATGCCTTGTTGAATAGGAAGGGACGAGGGTTTATCCCTAGGTAACTATACAATTAAAGAAGAAAGTCACATACATAAAAACCATGATAATTAACTTTCTTGAAGAAAGGGTTGAGAAGTGATACACGAATAAAGACATATATAAGAATGGACATAATCCTCAAACATGAGGTCAAATACATAGAGTCAAATAATTTACATTCAATATAAAGAAAGACCTAATTTTGATAGGAACTAATAATATATAAATATTCATATTATCAACTCAAGAGATGTAAAAGCTCGAAATATAAATTATTAATAATGTCTAAAATTCTCAAGTTATGAATCTACAACAAATTACTTGAGAAGTATCGAAGAGTACATTGACACTAAGTTAGTCCTCTATACTAGGTAGATAGAAAACCTTGTAAACACATGAATATATTTTACATAAATAAAGGTTTAATCTGAGTATTAGGAACTTATTATAGCTACAATTGTATACTTCAACAAGGTTGATCAATGACATTCTCAACATTAAAAACCTATTAAAACACTTAAAGGTTAAAAGTGATACTGTCTGAGGCTATGACTGCTAAAGGCTAGTGAAAAACTTCAAGCCACAACATAACCTATAATAGAAGGAAAAAAGTTCAAATGACAATAAAGTACCTAGAATAATCTTGATTATTAAGCTTGAGCCCCAATAAATCATCACAAAATTAATGCTAACCTAGAAGAAAACAAGCCTTAGTTAGTAGGTTGTACATAATCTCTAAAAAACCTTTGAACTTGAAAAAGAAAATTAGTCTAAACTTTGCCAAATAAATATTTACTCACCCATCAAAACTTCTATCACCTATTGGAAAAAGGTTTTATAAATATTCTAAGTGCAATGGTAAAAGAACTTTGTAAGCATTTTGTTGGGTTGTGTTATATTATTTCCATGACTAACCCACGTAGTTAAATGGGGAGTTAGATGGGGGGCGGGCCCTTCATTGTGTCTATTTGTAGTGGGGGGGGGGGGGGGGGGGTGGTGTCACAGGGGGTTTGAGGCATACCTGTACCACCACTTTATGGGGTCCAAGGCAGCGCCCTAGAAAATTTTGATTTTTGACCCTATGTTAGGATGGGAAGACCCACCTATGGTTTTGTGCATGATTTTCGCACATGTTTTAGGACGCGATGGTTTTTAGTCCATGATATTGGACGTGATGGTTTTTGGTCCATGGTATTGGATGCTTCGGCATGTATAAATATGTATTATAACATTGGAAGGAACATAATGAAAAATCAAGCTGGTAGTCCTAGTTTTGGGATCCAGTGGGAAATCTCTGTGTATATGTGTTTTATGTGTTATGCTCTCACATTGTTTATTTTTTTGTGATTTAGAATTCGTATGCAAGTAATTTTTGTACAGGGTTAAAACCTACATTTGGTATCAGAGCTGTTTTGGCTTCAAGGGGACGCCTTTGTTGCTGAGGGTTTTCACTCGGGCCTTTGGTAGACCCTGTTCAGTGGGAGATCTGCGAGATCGATTCTGGTGGTGAAAGAAGATGGTGAGCAGTGAAAAGATAGAGATTGAGAAGTTTAATGGTCAGAGTTTTGAGTTGTGGAAACTCAAGATGGAAGATCTGTTGGTGGATAAAGATCATTGGATCATGGTAGATCCAAGTACTAAACCAACGGGAGTGACCGATGAAGAATGGAAGAAGTTGGATCGGAAGGCAAAGAGCACAATACGATTGTGTGTCTTAGATTCAGTATTGTTGAATGTATCAGGGGAAGCT